>DWON01002277.1:0-21144 GCA_018251015.1 Phocides pigmalion okeechobee
TTGTCCATGGGCTGCAGCGACCACTTAACACCAGGTGGCCTGCATGCCCGTTTCTTACTCTTTCGCAATAAAAAAAAAATTGGGCACGGCCTCCATTTAGATTGTTTAGGTTATTTTTTTATTATAATAACTATCTATTCGGAAGAAATACAACAGATATATAATTGTAAAAAGAAAAGTAATAATATGCCCAGGCACCTATCTATACATTAGAAGGAGAAAATTTATTTCTAACAAATACCCAAATATTTGCACCATTTTTGGAGGCAATCTTTTCGAGTTTTTCATATTAATAGATTTTGTGAATTAGTGGAAATTAACCAGAGGATATACCAATGTAAATGTTGTATTTCGATTAGGGAGATGTGGTTGTCGGCTTTAACTACAAGCAAAGTAACCGTAGGTCGCAGATTTGTCCTCAAGACTAGAAATGCATCTAGGTATGTCTTCAGATAGGATTTAGTCTCGATTAAAGTTGGTTTATGTGATATTGGTTTAATATAAAAAAGTCATCAGATTGGCCACAAAAGCTATGAAGTAACTTGTTTCAATATTTAATGCAATAACTTAAAACAGTATCGAAATAAAATTCGATATATTTCCGCTTTTCTGAGCTACGTACGTGCCATTCGGTATCATTTCCTCCGAAAACGTATGCATTTTGTATAATGTCGGTTTTAAACGAGCGTGTTATTGCGCGTTCAGTGCACTGTATTTGATCTACGAAAAAGTTGAATTTGAAACCCACCAGCGCAAAACTTTTTGATTATGAAAAAAGGGAAATAGGTTTCTTAAGGTTTTTTTATGAGAGAAAAGAAACAAACGAGCATGCAGACCACCTGATGTTAAGTAGTCGCAGTCCATAGACATCCACGTACAACCAAATACACGACCGAAATCCTATCTGAGCTCGAACGTTGTAGATGCGTTGCTACTCCTGAGAACTAAGATATTCGCCTCGTTTCAAAGTCTAGCCAGCAAACGCATCTCTCCAACAAGTATCGCCGGAATATGAGGGCGGCGGTGGAACCACCCCGGTCGAACTATAAATCTCCCACCTTTGGGAGAACGACACTACTCAAAATCATGATCGTCACGGATATTTTGCTAACGTACAATTGATATTTTGTTCACAACAGTATGACCAATGCTGGGGACTAGTCTCTTAGAAAAGAAAATTGCGTCAGAACAAGGGTCACGAAAAGAGGAAAAATGGATACACTTATAATATGTTGATACTATCTGTCACTCAGAGTGACCGCACTCAATATTGTTTTACTTGAAATTGATCAAATACGCCTTTGGGTATAGATAAAATTTTTGCGTGACCTCAACCCATCAAACATTCAAATTCGGTAATTTGATCGAAAATTATGTAAATATCAATAAAATCCCCCAACTAGTTTTTGAAATACAATTTTGAACATCAAGGCATAGTTCTTTAGACAGTACCTAACTGTCTGGTAATCTAAAGTTATTTGTCTAGATTAGAACTAACCATCAGCAATTCATGGACATTGATAAGGGACTTTTCGATCAGTTTGACAAGGGATCCAACATAAGTTTGGATACTCGAATAGTAAGGAGCCCGGGGACTACTTTGCACGAATATGTTGGCTTATTTCTGACAACATAAAATCGAATATTGACTCGGTGAAAAGAAACGCCGTTTTCGTCCTATTCTTTTATTGTTTATTATTTATTTTTACGCATTGACACCTTATTTTGTCTTCTAAGTATGTTTTTTGTTTTGCAAAGTGTAAATCTCTTTTCTGATTAACTACGGATATTCTTATTTTATTTATTAAATGTTCTTCATCTGAATCTCAGACAGGACTTCAGTCCTGTTTAAGGTAATATGTGGCTTTCCATGGGCTGCAACTATTAATCATCAGGCAACCTTCGTGCTCCTTTGCTACTCTTCTAATGTAAAATAAGTTTTCAGGAGTAGCAAACTCAAGTGTAATTGACTTCAGAGTAGAACCTTGTTTTTAAGTAAACTGTTACAAGTGACAATAAGCGGTGGTGACAACTTACCAACAAAAATAATATTTACCTTAAGTGATAAGGTTCATATATGTATACAATATTTCTCTTTTATAAACTAAGTATTTGAAGGTTTAAAGTTTTATAAATATGCTCCTAAAATATGTTTCAAAATGTAAGGAGCATGAGTTACTGGGATAGCACCATTACTTCTAACTGTTCAAGATATTAAGGGTCTATACGAAATATCTCTTTCGTTTATTTGAGTTTGTGAGTTCGATTTTCAAATGCGATATAATATACGTTTGTTACTCGAACTTGTTGGAAGATGTTAGAACAGATGGCTGTGTTATTTCCTTTTTACTGCCAAACGGAGAGCAGGCACGACTCAGTGCGGTTGTTCTCCATAAAACAAGTCGTGGATATTAGAACTTACGAGTATACCTAGAAAGTCAATGAATGAAGGTAACAAAATATTGAATTACGTGAAGTCTATTTTCACAAAGAATATTCTTATTTTTAATTGAAGTTAAATTTAATTTATTCGTACTTATTAGATACGCAAAATAGCATAGTTATAAAAAGGACCAAGGTAATATTAATAGCATGTGTATGACACAATTTTAGCATCTGTAAGAATTCATAAGTAATATGAATTAATGATGTGCGAAAATTTTCAAAAAAAGTAAACGAATATAATACGGTATACGGTATACCTTTTATTTTATGAATTTGTCTCAAAATTACTTTTAATATCTTGCAATACTAATAAATGAGGCATCAACTTGTGAGAGAAAATACTTTTCTTTTTTATGTAAGAAGAGTAGCAAACGACTATGCAAACTACCTAACGTTAAGTAGTCGCAGCCCATGGACATCCACGTACAACCACAAACACGAGTGAAATCCTATCTGAGCTCGAACGTAGATACATTGCTACTTCTAAAGACTAAGACGGTCGCCTCACTTCAAAGTGTAGCCGACACTCGCACCTCTCCAGCCGACATACAAGTAAAGCTTTACGGCGCATTATGAGGGCGATCATCGCACCTCCCCGGTCGAACTATGATTCTCCAACCTTCACAAATACGTAAAATAATACTATACATAAAATAAAGGTACACAGGAGCTTAATATCGATGGTATCGCAATTCATCAATATGCATAAACCGTTCCGATTTCATTACGTTCATTTAATCCTTTGAACGGAAGATTTATATAAAAATACAGGTTATTATTTAAAAAATGAACACTCACCATAAGTTCCCTTCGGAGTTTGTCGAGTTCGTGAGCTGAAGGAGGCGCGGGTTGAACTCTGCCTCTTCTCAGTTCTTCTAACTGCCTCGTCAGCTCTTCAACCTTCGCCACCGCCACCGATAATTCCTTCTCTTTCTCATTGAATAAAGCCCGTATTGACTCTAAGTCACTAGCTGTGGACAAGAAAGAATATGGCCTTTTATTTTTTCCTTCGATTCGTGTGAACTACATGTTTGCTCGTGAAATTAAAATCTATTCATAATCAGTTATATTCAAATATATTCAAATTTTATTTATAAAACTACTGCCATTTTATAAACTCGTACCCAATCTTTGAAAAAAAATATAAATAGAATTCGATTGCACTTTTATTCAATGTCTATTCATCTGAAATTTTGTAATTATTTCGAGTCTTTGTGTCAAAATCAAAAACCCTAACAAAGTATTTTAAAGGTATTTGGGCCTTTGAGCAATTAAGTTCGACTTCCTTATTAGAAAATATCTACGCAGCTTTGTACTTTAACAAAACTGTACTTATTAATACCAACACCGTTTTTATACAAAAATAAACATAGTTCCTTGAACAGTTACTTTTACAAACATTGCAAATATTACAATATCTAGAACACTATACCTAATATAACATTCAGCTACTTTTATTCATTCTGAGAAAAAGTTTATTTCGGTTATCACGAAAAACCTTTATGTAATATTCCATCAATATTTATAGAAAATCCTACCGTAAGCTCACAGAATTGAGGTACGGAATTTCGTAGCCATCTCTCATATATGTGTAACATTTGTTTTCGCTTTTGACTTATTCATTTTAATAAAGTTAGTAGTCTGATTATCATATATAATGTGGTGGTATTTTCTTACGGAATGTAATTTAACTTTTATAAATATTTCTTTCTTTAAAATCAAAATTTCATGGATGAAGCAGTTGGAAAGCATGTCTAAGGGACAAGCACTACTTTTTAGTGAATGTATTTATAACTATTTTCGTAAATAAATAAAATGGAGCTGTTATTTATTTGCGACGAAAAACCAGTAGGTACTGCTGGTTGTTCACAAAAAACTAAAATATTTAATACAGAATTAACTCGTTTGTACTGTATTTTTAACTGACTTCAAAATTATAAGGTTGTCGATTTATTGTTTCTTGTCGGATTCTCTCTTTCTAAAACAATAAATTCTCAAATGAAAACATCATATCGATATATATTAACTTGCTAGAGCTAAATAGATTAAGTAAAGTGAAGAATATACCACTAACACGGCCGAATAGAGAGAGTAGCACTCTAAGTATATTCGCGGTGGGCAACCGTCATATCTATTTCTGCCGTACAGTCACGGATTATCACATTATCCTAATTTGAATGGTATGTTAAGTCTGATTTAGTCCCCAAGTGTATCAAAGGTGGATTTAGTTCTCGTGTGTAGCCACGCGTGTGATAGTCTTCAATTAGGTTTCCTAATCTAAATGTATTACAGATGCCCATGAAAAGCGGTGAACATGTAAAATTGGGTGAACGGCATGCTCTGTTGATATTCTATACTGCAACAAGGTACCTGGATTAATTATTCAATTAACGTACAACAAGTTGAAAAGTGGCTTGTATGCGGTAGCATTCGTTTGGTTTTGGTTTTGATTAAAAACGTATAACTTGTTGAAAAGCTTTTCAAGAGTAGACGTAGTTTTTCGGTACAAAAAAGCAAGTTTTTGCATCACCCGCTAGCGAATGCCTTTTGCAATAGAAATTCTCACATGTACACGTGTTTTTTGTTTTAGAATTCCGTATTCAAATGGCTAAAATCGAACCCTTACAATGACGTCATGCCTGTCATTCCGTTTGTTACACGTTCACAGACTATCAAAGACAGAATTTTCGAAGGCAATATAATAATGTAGGAAAATCGCTATAAATGTATTGATTGTGGACTTTATATTCACCAGTTTCAATGCATAAATATCCAAAAGTGATCTCTATATTTTTTGTACAATAATGATTTATAAAGATGCCTTATTAATAATTATTGTACAAAATATATACAGATCACTTTTGGATATATTAAGCGAGGTATTCTATGAAGTTTTTGAGATATTTCCGAATTACTTTACTCTGAACGGAATCTTTCATCGTTCATGGTTCAACACATTCTCAATTACTTTTTTGTGTACCTCTGTGTACTAAGAACTCAAGGTCTTCATAACCTGAAGCATTGTAGTTTTACGTATTATTTACGAAAAATTCTTTGTCTTTGCTTTTGTAATGATCACGCTAACACGTTTTTAATTAAACTGGATCTTTTGGGGGAACTGCCTTTATAGTATAATTTATAAACAGGTTTCATACTTCTTATACTTACTCATTCTTACGTGGTCTATTGTCGACCTATATTCTTACTTCAAGATAGGATTTATTTAAACGTTAAGAATTTTAAACAATATATCATTTCATAACTCAAATTAATCCATTACTGCCCCACTATTAAGCACGGGTCTTTTCGAACGGCAGAAATACTATTGAAATTTTCTTATTTTTGTAGTATCTGTTCGCACGAATTTCATTACGAAGTTTATATTTTAAAAGGAATCAATGAACAAACGTATTAAAGACACCGAAGTTCAGGTTCAATATAGCTATGTAATATGTGAACAATTTATGTTGTAGATTACAACTATAGTTGGAAAAATCACAAAGCATTAAGGGAGAAAAATGCTATTTCACAGTATAAACCGGCAGCTGAGACCAATTTAAAAGCTGGGAGGGAAATACCTCCGACCTTTCAATTACAGAAGACAATAAAGGGGGCTTTATCTGTATGAGGAGAGCTTCCGTTTGTGCCCGGCGATTCGTAGCACCAAGTTCCACAGAAATTTTGAGGTTGGTCTCCAAATTAACTTTTAAATTAAAACATTTAAATTTTTCAGTTTTAAACAATGCGGCAGTTGGCCATTGACTAAATAAACAAGAGTTTAGGACAATATCAGATGCACATTTTTAAATTTCAACAAAAGTTAAACTTTCATCTTTTATCTTTTTTTGTTATTCTTTTATAAAACGGGTCATCAATTTTGTACGACGAAAAATTGTGTGCTACGCATGCATCTGTAATGAAGTTAACAATTTTACTGACAAATGTTTTTAATTTTATTGTTTAACAAATACAGTATATATAATATAAACTTACTTATTACTTTATTTTTATAAAATTTTAACTTTTTTATAAATTATATATTTCTCTCCTTTATTTCTCGTATTTTCATGCATGGAGTACATATGTCTATCGGTAGCTACCACTTTAATTTTGTAGCGACTGGGCATTGCCATTCGCATAACATAAACAACCAAAGCGTACTAGGTAATAATGATTTCATCGAACACACGCAACGACTTATTTTGGGACGTCCGTCATAAATCAGTATAATTGGCAACAATACCGGCGGCTCAATAGAAACAACGTCATCGCTTCACGACCGGCTAAGGACCATGAAATACATGCGTTTGCAATATATTATCCCGTTTCGTTGAGCTACTCTCATCGACATTGTTGTTTATGAGACAGAAATGCTACTTCAGAATTTCGATATTACGATCTCTTCCATTTATGTGGGTTAAGAATTTCAACGGATCAAAAGGACCGACTTTACATCAAGGGTTGCTCCAGAGAATTTTGATAATATCTACTGTAACTTTTGCTCGTGAAATTAATTAAAATTATTAACGATGTTGGATTAATTTAGTCATGGCAAAAATAAAATTGTTGAGATATTATAAGCAGCAGTGACCACTTATCGTCGGTAATGCGTGCCCATTTACTACTTGTATGCAATAAAAAAGAACGTAATTTTTTATGTTAAAAACTAAAAGTAACAAATGAAAGTCACAGAATTTTTCATAAAAGCAACATTAACTTTTAGTTAAACTAAATATCAAGTGTTTGTTCGTAATAGCGGCTAGGAAAGTTTCGTGTTAAAATAAATATTACCACAAATCTTTACGGCTAACATAGCTTATTTTACACTTTTAGGTTTACGAAATTGTTATGAAAAATACAACAAGACGTAAATGAAAAAATATAGCAAAAATGGAAAAATATTTAGATAACATAGGAACACAGTATGATTTCGTGCCGTAAGCGCTACAGACAATGGTGTGTGTAAAAATACTCAGACTGAGAGTAGAAAAACAAACCTTTCAACACAATTTTTAGATGTTTTACAGGGGATCGAACCCCTAACGCTGCGTATAACACCGATGCAGTGATCACCTCGCTACGTGGGTCATCAAAATTTACAAAATCAAATTAAACGAGCGAGTCAAAGGAAATTCCAAAATCCATTCAAAAGTTTTTTTTCGGGAAATTGAAATGACAATCGGGCATTTATCAAAATTAAAACTGGTCTCTGATGTCAATGAATATTTGCCTCCTCCATGTAGAATACAACTTATACGTAAAGACGGTTATTTTTGTGGAGTAAGATTGTCGCTTCTTGTGAAAGCGATTCCGCAATTACACCTTTCCATCGAAACGTTATCGCTTCAGTTAGAAATAGGTTACCTACACAATACCAACCTTGGACGTGTAACTACACCCCAAGGTCGACTTTTATCGATATTAAACAATGTCAAATATGGATAATATATATTTTACGAGTTACACGCTTTCTACCTAGCATTCAAGTATTGTTGTTTTAGGATAGAAACAAACCTAAGGCAAGAAAGAATTCGTCTTGAAGTGCCTGATCCCACTTAACTTTATAATATCCTTTGTAACATAACGTTTCTGTATTGAAGAACGGAAATTGGTAAGGAAACTTGCGAACGACGAAATGACTTAGGTACTGATAAAATCCAGAAAACTGGTATACTGTATATATCAGTTGGATCAATGGGATCAATGGGATCAGTTTTTATCTTGAGAAGATATTGTCCATTTACAATAGTACTGCTCGATTTCCTACTGAACTTATTATATTAGATAATATGTTGATATAGAAACAATCATTGAACATTGTAGGGAAAGGTTTATAGGTCGTCAATGAGACTTGGAATGTGTTTTGCCGCCTCTTCACCAAAACGATTTGACTCAAGTCAACAGCAATTTATTGACGTTAGAATTAATTTTGGATGTAATCTAATTTGGATGAAAATATTATTATTTTCATTCAGAATATAATCGATCAACTTCGTTCGCCAATAGATATCGGAATGAAACCATCGACCTTTTTTCGATTCTTGATATTTCAAATCGAATCTTTCGGAGTTAGTCGATTGGAAAAAGTAGACTTTTAGGTATGACCTACGTTAGCTTAAACGCTTCTTTAAGCAGGGGTGATCATTATCGAAAACCTACTCTGATAGACAGGTCTCCACTTAGTGTCATAACTGTTAGGACTAAAATCCACAAGGCTTTCTGTATCTATTTTAAAAGGCATTCATGTAGCAGAAGACCATGCCATTAAGTTAATGTTATCAAATTTATAAGGTTACTACCACATATACACATTTATAGCAAAGTCCATACAAATACTAGTTTTAAACCTAACCTTCTAAATTATTTTACCTACCTAGTTGCAGAGTTCATATGGTAAAAATCAATATGCCCTTGTTCATTATTAAACGGACACGCTAACAGGTCGGCAAAGCGAGTCGTTTTAATATTTCAATATAATTTTCAACCTTAGTGTAGGTAATAGAAAGAAATTTCACGTTTTCTTAGAATTTCCAATGGAATTTTCAAAATCTCGTGAATAGCCTGTAATATGTTGTAAAGAAAAACGGAAACTGAAACGGAAATTTTGTTGTAATATGGTTATACAAGCATTGACTTATAAAACTTTAAAATATTTATGTAAAACTAGTTTTCTATCACTCATACTATACTAGATAATAGGTAGAATAAATTATTGATCGGGGAGGTACTATCTCACCCTCATAATCCGCCATGAACTCGTTTTTGTATTTGGTTGGAACAATTTCGTTGCAGACTTCATTTACAAGCAAGTCGACGATATTACTCTTTGGGAGTAGCAACTCGTGTACGTTGTCAAATACGCTTTTAGTTCAATTTGAAGTTAGCTGTGGCTATGCGTGTGTTCAAGTAACCACTTAATATCAAGTGGCTAGTACACTCGTTTGTTTCACTTGGTCCACAAAGTATTGTGGACAAAACTCCTTTGTCGCATCCTAAGGAGTAGCAATACCTTAGGTGTAGCAACACCTGTACGTTGGCAGATAGAACTTAAGCTCTGCTAGAAGTTAGCTGTGTCTATACAAGTATCTCAGTTACCACTAAACATTAAGTGCCTTGTACTCACTTGCTGCTCTTCTAACATAAAAATATATTTTACTCTGACCTGCATGAATGTTTTAGTGGCCTTCCCACCTTAAAATAGGCTTACAATAAGCTTACTTGGTGATTTAATGGATATATCGATTCATAAGTGAAAATTGTTGATCCCGATTTGTCACGGGTGACAGACATCACAAGTGTATTTTACGTCCCTCGTCAATGACATTAAGATTTTTTAAACTTATTACTTAGATTAGTCATATTATTCAGCTTTTATAACTGGAGAGTTATAAATGTAAGTGATAATATTGTTTGTTACTCCTGGTATGAGATAAATTTGTGTAATTAATTTAAATCTTATATTATGAGTTTTTTTCACATATTAGAAATAATATTGAATAGGTGAAAACTATTATCTCGTTTCAAGACTTTATATGTATTGATTCTTGCCTATGGTAATAACGTAGAATTAATAAAAATATTTAAGTAAGAAAAAATGTTTCATATTAATTAGAAATTAATCATATTTTTTACTGTTTGTTATGTATCAATCTGTGCACCAATAAATATTAATACTAATTTAAAAACACGTGTAAAATAAACATACGATTAAAATTATTTTAATCCAAAGTTAACGTTAATCGTGTTTAATATAATTATTTAATATTATGTATTTGTTTGCTAATCCAAACATTACATACATTTATCACACGTTTCTTAAAAAGTGTTGCAATAACAAACACAACACCATTACGAATGAGAAATTTCTAGTGTGACCGACGTACAGTAGAGAGGTGACGACAAGTGCCAGAGAGGTGGCAGCCTGACAGTTCCATTAGCCAATGCAATCTGGGAATGATTTTCCAATTTACAACAGATTTTTGTTGAATCGTATCTCATATTATTATCATTTGGGAATAAATGTAGATCTATGATTATCCTTATCCATATAGTATGTTATTATTTATAATACTAAATAAAAGTAAAGGGTAATATTAAATAAAAGTGAAAGGTTGTTTGACCGTTTATATGTTTCGTTCTTGTTGTATTGTACACATAGAGTAGCTGAAACTTTAAGTTCATTATAGTTATTGTTATCTTTTGTATTTGATATTTTTTTTAATTTTCTTTAATTACAAATTACATCAATAACTATTAAAATCGACGTTTCACATTTGCCGACTATATGAGGACCACTTTTCTATTTTCTATTGTTCTACGAGTATAACAAATACAGTTAGCGTAGTGAACATTTTACATTAAAATGTTAAATGCACGTGCCCATATAATCTGAGAACAAAGTGCGCGATTCCATTATCCCCAGCTTTCAGTTTTAGTAGCTACGCCGAATTTATTTCCTTCATTCATAAAAACGTCCGGTTAACCTTTTAAGCCGGTAGATATAACTCTGGAGCTTAGGCTAGTCGACCCAGTTTTCTTTACTTATTGTTTCGTGTAGGATTCGATTCCCGGTGTAAGTCAAGGGCGAAGATAGGTTTAATAATATTCACTATTTACAGAGTATTCACAATTAGCGATTTCTGATAACCGATATTTCGAATTCGTTGCATTACTCGCGGTTAAAGCTAAACTCGTTAGTCTTGACTACCCGTTAAATAGTAAAATGTATAAATTCCGCGATGATATTAGTTTTATTTTATTATGAAAGAGTAAGAAACGGGCATGCAGGCCACCTGATCTTAAGTGGTCACTGCAGCCCATGGACAACCACGTCCAATCTTAAATAGAATAGAAGTTCTATTTAAGGATGGACGCGGATGCGTTCCTACTCTTGAAGACTAAGATCGTCGCCTCCAATAATGTGTATCCGGCAACCACACCTCCCCAGCCGAAACACAATACATGCATAACATGTTGTTTTACGGCGAGTTATGAGGGTGGCAGTGGTACCGCCCCGGGCGAGCTTTAACGGCTCTACCACCTTTAAAGAAAAAATAGTCTTAAATTTAGTCTATAATACTTTTTGAGCGCACCCTTAGAATTAAGAAAGTCTTACATAATAAAAAAAGTCAAAAGCAGTGGCGACCGACTTTATAGGCTAGCAAAACAATTCCAAACATACATAGTGCTGTTAACGACTGTGGACAAAGTGTGTTTTCTTTTCCCCGACAACGGCTTCCCGAAGTACGCGTCGTATAACTCCGGCTCCAGCGCACTGACGCACGCCAGCGCCGCGACGCACCACACGATCCCGCCTCTTACACCCATCGTTGAGATTACAACGCGAAACGATTCGATACGAAATTTCCCTTTATATACCTTGTTTATATACAAAGGAAGTGAAACTCAGAATAACTTTAAATCTTTTTATTATATATTAATTGTTGTAAATTTCGAATTTATTAGAGTACTCGCGTGTAACTTTTTTATTGTATTGCATACTTATTATTTAAATAAAAACTGCAATTATTATAAATGGTTTTAGAAGGCTACGTAATTATTTCATTCGCGAAGATGTCGACTTAACTTGTCCTTAAACTACTTTTCTTTCCTTTTTTATGCCTTTGTATACCCAAATTTCTTCTAATCCCTTTTAAGTTGCAAAGAAAATCACTAATACATTATGTAGATGGGATTATTAACCCTAGTGGGTTAATAACAAAAACAGTCTGCAGAATAGGTACCCTGATAACTTAGCAGGTGTACCTATGGTATAGGCTTATCTGAATCATACATATATAGCCAGGCCTTTTCTGTCACTTCTGTTTTGGGAGCACGCTGATTCTTTTAATTCTAATTCTAATTCTAACGGTAATTTGGTTTCGCCTAAAAATTTTCGATATTTTCCGATAAATTCCCTTTACCCCCACGTTTCCCCATAAAAATGTCCTGTTTAGAGCCATTTACATGGGAAAACATACTTAAGAAAGATTATAAGATTTATATTAAATAATTAACAGAAGATTTTGCAAAAATCTAAAATGTCTATTAGAAAATCTAATTATATGTAAGGTAAGAACAATAAAAATAATGTTTTCAATAATTTACGGACTCAATGTTCTACTTACCACTTATTGCGTAATCCTCAACACACTGAAATTACACAATTAATATATATTTAATAATCTTTTTTATTTCATTGATTATGTTACACGCGAACAATGCAATTAACTGGAAAATGTTTAGGTTTAAGTATAAATATGTGAGCTGGGTGTTTTTTCAATTATTTCAATGAAGTTGATACTATTGTTAGTAGCGGAGCTATGGGTCTGAGCGGAGTGTTAGTGGTCTGTGCGGTGGTACTGGCGTGTGTGCGGGCGCAGGACGTGCAGCGCTACGACGCTTACTTCGGGAAGCCGGTCTCTGAGAAACGTAATAACTTCTTAGGGAACGTCGTCAATGGCACTCTGTATGTATCTTGTATTTTTCAAATTATTGAATTATTTGTATCCTTCTCAGATAAAAAATCAGTCAACTAAATTAAGCAAACTTAGGCGCAGCAGAAATTTGGATGGGTGACCGACAGTGGCTAAATGTAATGTGCGATAATGATTGACTGGGCATTTAGTGGTCACTGTTGATAAATTTGGATGCTAGTTGTTGACGGCTTTAGGAGCGGCTGGAACACACTACAAAGCCTCAAATATATCCTTCTTAACCGGTTGGTGATATGATTTGAAAAACAGCGAGAAACTGGTAAACTGAGAAACTAGTAGAATGTACTCACGATAAAGGAGTTTTGATTTTTGATTGCCGATATTTCAAACCAGATGCATGGCTCGTGCTCACGGCGAAACGGAAACGGAGTTTCGCCATGACCACTCAAACCGGCAATGAAAAATAAAAAATCTTTAATCATGAGTACCCGGTACATAGTAAAAATGTATAAATTCCACAATAACATTAGTTTAAAATCATAAACTACAAAGAGTTGTACCAACGTGACACCCCTCATAAATTTTATTTTGCAGTTTGTGCACGGTGCCCGTGCGGCCATGTCGTAAGGACGAAGGTCGTCGCGTGGACGGCACGTGCACCAACCCTAAGTACCCGTCGCGCGGCGCCTCGCTCACTCCGCTGCCCAGGCTGCTACCGCCGCGGTTTGGATTAGGTATCGTATAAAGCCATCCCTCTCTTCCTCTTCATCGACACAAAATTCATTTTGGACAATTTAATCAGATTTATTTGTATCCAGCATTGAAAACCGTCAAACTGAACAAAAATGTTGTTTCCCATTACAATAAATAAGTTTCATATATATTTTTGCTGACTTTAGCCGCCGTCGCCGACCTCATAACACATATGTATGTGATTAAATATGAAAAGGAATAGTACTGACTGCTAAAAAAAGATTTAATCACAAAACTAACTTAATGAAGCACTTATTTTTTTTTGGAAATATATGAAAAAATATTTTTTTAAATATTATTAAAAAAAAAATAAGGGGTTATTAACATCTTGTATAACATATACACTCTTAATCATTATCCAATCTTTAGATATGGCATCATTGGTAAGATTTTTGAGTCTGTTTTAGTTCAAAAAGCATCCAAGAGCAGTTCCAAAAGTTTTTCTAAAAATATCTTAAATTATACCCAAAGTTATTTGGGCTCCAAGTGAAACCCGATTATGTTAATATTAATAAGCAATCAATAAAAATAAATACTATATCATGCATTGACTTTCGTTAGCAAGTAGATTTTTTATATGTCTTCACATAGTAGAAGAGAGCGTGCACGCTATCTGACTGAACTCTAATCTAAGGTAGTAGGCAGATGCGTTGCTACTCCTCAGAACTGAGATAATGGGCTTGCTTTCTAAGTACAGCCGTAACCGCGACTGCAACTGGAACACAAGAATTTTCTCATTTCACATCCTGCCTAAAACCATCCGCTCCTTCGGGAGCTCTTGGGCTAAGTCTCTTCCGACTACAGGGAAAATGGCGACTAGCCTCCTCCCCAGCCGTGGTAATAGCAAATCCCAGGTAAATTTCCCGGGTAAAGAGGGACAATCAAAGGCCTACAAACTCTCGTTCCGGAAACAAGAGATTGTAGGCCTTTGATTGTCCACTCGAGCCACTTTTGCTTTGTGATACCCGTGGACTCTGCGTATACTTGTAGTGCTAGATGCTGCATATGCTGGCGGATTACTAGAACGGTGGTTATTCCCGGTCGGACTAAAGTTCCTTTCGTCGATTATCCGTTCCATTTTTATCCGTTTTAAATGTTTTTAGGGAACACAATGCGACCTTCAAAAGACGGCACTCCGCTGCCATCCACGCGACACTTAAGAACTTCGTTGATGGGCGACGGCAGCGTTAGAGACAAAATGTTCACATCTCTGGCCGTTGACACGTTTGCTCACTCCATTGTAGACAACATCGACCTATTTTACGTATGTAAGTTGTGTTTGTGTATTTCTTCCGCTTGGTTTGGAACCTCTGGTCCATTGGGTCTGAGTGACAATTTTTTTTCCCACGTTTGATCGGTGAATGACGGTTTGAAACGAATGTCAAGATGTTCCGCCGCTCAAATCCAATTAACTAAATTTACATTGTAACTGATTTTTATTCATTGTATGTAAGTAACTTATAGTTCAATTAAATATTTGAATTTTATTTTTTATTGTAAAAGAGTAAGAAACGGGCATGCAGGCCACCTGATGTTAAGTGGTTACTGCAGCTCATGGACAACCACGTCCAATCTCAAGTAGAACAGAAGTTCTATTTAAGGATGGACGCGGATACGTTCCTACTCTTGAGGACTAAAATGGTCGCCTCCAATAGTTGTGTATCCAGCAACTACACCTCCCCAACCGAAACACAATATATGAAAAACATGTTATGAGGGTTATGAGGGTGGCGGTGGTGCCGCCCCGGACGAGATCTAACGGCTCTACCACCTTTAGACTACTCACTACACCGTCATCTAAAGTACTTTCATGTTTTATTTTCGTTAGTAAGGTACTCGGTTGCAAGTGATTGTTGCCTTAACAACCAAGTGCCCAACGTGGCGGACCCCCGTTGCATCCCCATCCCAGTGCAACAAGACGACCCGTTCCTGCGGCGAACCGGCATTCGGTGCATGAATCTCACGCGCGTGGAAACATTCCAGGACTATGGTTGTTTGCCGAATACCCTGCCCGCAGAGAGGGTGAGAATTCTTTTAGTAATTCTTTACAAGTAACCATCCTTGCTTCGCGCGTATGTATGTACGACATCACTTTACTGATCTATAAAATTCTCAACTTTTATCTGCTATGCTATTCATTTATTATACTTATAAAACTTCCTCTTGAATCACGCTGTCTTTTGATGAACCGCATTAAAATCTGCTGTTTAGTTTGAAAGATCTAAGTATACCCTCATAACCCGCCGTAAAACAACATGTTCTTCATGTATTGTGTTTCGGTTGGGGAGGTGTGGTTGCCGGATATACGTAATTAGAGGCGACCATCTTAGTCCTCAAGAGCAGGAACGCATCCGCGTCCATCCTTAAATATAACTTCTGTTCTATTTGAGATTGGACGTGGTTGTCCATGGGCTGCAGTGACCACTTAACATCAGGTGGCCTGCATGCCCGTTTCTTACTCCTTTACAATAAAAAAAAATACAAATAGCAGGAAACGACTTTGTTTTATACTACGTGGAAATTTCATACTTTTTTGTGGTGGAAGAGTATCAAATTAGTGAGAAGACCAACTGATGTTAAATGGTCTCTGCGGCCCTTGTACTTCCACGTGCAAACTCAGACAGTACCGTAGTCCTGTATGACATCGTGCATAGATGTTTTCCTACTCTTGAGGATGGAGATGGTCGCCTCGCTTGTAACTGTACATGTAACTATCTTTCATCATTTATCTACAAAACGAAGAGAAACCAACATAAGAACATTCATAATGAATTTTTAAATAATAATATGTTTATAGAAGTTGAATTCTTTACAGAATTATTTTTATATGCCCGTCTACTGCCGGATCATAGTATCCATTGTTTTAAAGATAATCGTATAAAAAAGTTTAAAAGAGTATGAATTTAAATAATTTTAACAGTACAACAGAAATACACCGCTATTGGATCTGTCATTGGTATATGGGTTTACGGAAGCGCGATCAAGGGAGATCAGAGCCATGAGGGGCGGACTACTGGCCTTCAGGATGGAGGGAGAGCGCGAGGTACCTGGCGGCCCCATGGCGACCTTCTGCGTCAAGAACCAACCGCAAAACTTGGAAGTGAACTGTTATGACTTTGGTTCGTTGAAATCTTAGATTTCGTTTTCATATTTTATTACACCGAAAAAACAAATTTAACCGTCCCAATCGTTTTTCATTTCTTTTAAAATCTACTTTTGTTTTTTATTTCAATTCAAATATTTGTAATGGCTAGTGTCAGAAATCATCATATTATCAAAACCGTGTAGTAACTGTTGTGCAATAGTTGGAGAAATTGGGTCGCACAATATCCATTATTTTTAAGTGAGACAAATTGCAAACGAGCTTGCATGTTACTCGACTATAAGTAATCACTGAAGCGGAAGGATGTCCACATTATATCACAAATAGGACTCAAATCTTACAAACATTTATCGTTGCTGCTAAAGGATATATTTGGCTGCGTCTTCGAAGTAGGCTGGCATTGTTATTTGTCTCCTTTATTTGTTCATCTATTTACATATTTATTTATTTCCTTATATAACTAGGAGACAACTTTGACGGAAATGCCTTGATGAGTATCATTACCACAACAATGTGGTTCTTCCGGGAACACAACAGGCTCGCACGCGCGTTGGCCGTAATCAATCCATGTTGGGACGATGACCAACTCTTTGAGGTGGCGCGGAAGATCAATATCGCGCAGTGGCAGTACATCTTTTACTATGAATTAATCTCTGAAATAATTGGTAAGGCATATTTCCTATTACTGAAATATAAATTGGAACATGTAATATAACATCATCATGTAATTAACAAGGCCCTTAGAGCATAAAAGAACAGCAAACACTGTTATTGGTTGTAACCATTTTATATCCCTCTGAATTATATATGCTTTAGAATTTTAGACGATACTCCACCATATTTCAGATTGAAATGCCAATAGACAGACACACAAAAGAGAGAAGTAAATCGAAATTGAATGACAATTGAACCCATTTGCCCACAAAATAGGGAAGCAGCAAAAAGTGTAGACTTTTTGTGTCTGTCGCTGTCTTTCTCATATTTTCCAACAAACCTAAGGCGTTTGACAATATTTACGGCTCTCATTTTCCAACCGATTTCTGTATCATACGGGAATGTAACCTAGGAAGTATGGAATCTCGCAAGAAATTGTGCCACTACTCACCCACGTATTACATCTTTTTTTTTAGACAAGTTCTTATGATCATTATTTAATTTTATTTGCCACTATTGTCAAGTATTGATTTTACAGGTTATGAAAATGCTCTAGCTGCGGGCATCATATTCAATAAAAAGGGCTATGTAAACGATTTCGATCCAAAATGTGAACCGGGAGTATACCACGAGTATGTGCTTGCATGCAGGCGCTTCCACTCGTTCCAACCAGGCACATCTGAGTAAGTTTCGTCTGTTATTTAAATTATGTTAACTTTATTATAAAGTTTGATCGACGCCGCCGGTAAAAAGGGGGCTGATTCATATCTCGCACAAAGAAATGCGATTGCTATTCAATACGGGAATGCCGCTAACATTCTCGGAAACCTGCCGCATGGGCTCGGACTCCTTTTAGATTGTTTAGGTTAGGCTTTTATTATAATTACTTTTAAGATTTTATTATTGTATGTATATAAATAAATTTTAACTTAATGCTACGGAATACTTGATAAATTTCTAATAAAGGATACTTTCATTTGTGAGTTTCACTATAGTAGTTAATATTTTTTTCGAGCCAATCCACACAATGCAACGCTATTGTATTACATTTAGTCAAAATCTATGGCTTCGTTACCTTTTTTTATTATTATGAAAGAGTAAGAAACGAGCACGCAGGCCACTTGATGTTAAGTGGTCACTGCAGCCCACGGACAACCACGTCCAATCTCAAATAGAACAGAAGTTCTGTTTAAGGATGGACGTGGATGCATTCCTACTCTTGAGGACTAAGATGGTCGCCTCCAATAATGTATCCGGCAACCACTCCTCCCCAACCGAAACACAATAAATGGAGAACATGTTGCTTTATGGCGGGTTATGAGGGTGGCAGTGGTGTCGCTCCGGGCGAACTCTAAGGGCTCTACCATCTTTAAAATTTAATTTTAAAATTATATAATATTAAATTAAAACTATGTTATATTTACCTTGATGTGTCTTATTTTACATCTGTGAAAATATTTATACCTATTTTTTTTTCAAAACCGTCCTAATATAGACATATATTATCAAAAACCGGTATGCCTATTAACCCTGTGAGTCCTTTGAGTGTGAAAACCAAAAATCATATTTGACTTCAACACATAGACTAAAAAAGATCTATTGCTAATAAACCATTTTTCTCAACAGCTTATACAGAGACCACATGTATGTCGGTAGCCGACCAGTAGTAGACGACGAACTGAGAAGTGGAATTCTAGCAGTAAATAACACCGAAGCAGATCTTACTTTCCGTGCGATTTTCCAGCCCGCTGACAAACTTGATGCAGTACTAGATGCAGACGTATGTACATATATTCATATTCTTGTTAGATTATGCGTTGTCTAATAATAGTTTTTTAATATTTCACTAAGGATAAAAGACGAGATTCCTCAGGTACTACGGTACCCTAATATTTTTACCATACATAATGCGACCAACACACGAATCTCGTTCCAAAACAGAACACGTATATACCTATGGCAGTGTTGTAGTATGGTGGTATATTTACCATAAGTACTACGACCAACACGTGTGTACCGCTCCGAAAAAAAGCATCATTTGGGTAAGTAGTAAATAGTAGTAGTAATAGTTAAAAGATAATAGAGCTTGTATTAAAATATATACCATCATACATGATAGTAGCGGGTTGTTTCGAAATAGCTTTATAACTGACATGTTATGTTAACATAACTCAATTGCATGTATTTCTACAAAATACAAACACCTAATTAAAACAACTAAGTGATGATAGTGCATGCATTAAAATATGAGTTGTAGCACAACGAACGTTTCCTTGTAGCGCGGGACCAGAATAGCGCTACTTTATCTCCTGCCTGTCGTAAGAGGCGACTAAAAGAAGGACGCTTGCCGAGATTTGGAACCAGTCGCTGCCTCCAATGAGAAGGAGAGCGAAGGCCGCAGCGTCAGATCGGTCACCGCCCCCGCTTATACGGGGAGGAAAGGTGACTCGCTGGCGTCGGGCAGAATCAGCTGGCGGACGACGGACGCAGCGGGAGTTGAGCATGCCGGAGGGATTATCCCAAGCCCCCCCACTTAACAGTGGGCGAGGGCTACTATAGTTAAGCTGGGGTGCAACCCCGAGTTCAGGTCCGGGCAAAGAGGGGACACCTCGAGGCCCGTATTCCCCCGCCCGTACAGGCTGGGACGTCCCCCGATGACGATGATGATGAGTAATGAATCATAAAAGAGAACTGAACCCACTATAAAAGCCGGGCAGTCCCACAATAACTTTATTCCGCAATTAACTATCGCAGAGTCAACTTAAACTGCTGACGCTCCATTTTGAGGTGAAACACGTGTTAGAACATCAGTACAACATATTACTGTGTAGTGATATGTATTTTTAATCTCTTCACTTTTTCCTATCCATCATAGTGCATGCTTTGAAACATATACCATTATACAATGTGTTCACGGATTGTTGCAAAGTAGTTTTTAACAATTTAATGTATGATAGCACTTGTTACTAAGTATAATAACTATAATTAATAGCTTTAAATACCGCAAAGTACAAAAGCCTGACACTATTAACTATGCGTTTTCTTATTGGTTAAAAATACTAACAGTTAGGAAACCGTGCGTTTGGTGAACTCCAAGCTGCGTCTGATATTGCTGCAATTGACATGATGCGAGGCCGCGACGCTGGTGTGCCACCATACAATGAGTACCGAGAATTCTGTGGCCTGAAACCAGCTAAAACCTTTGAAGATTTTGAAGACAGTTTCGACAAAGACGTAAGTTATTCAAGACTACAAGTTAATCCTAGGTTACTCTAAGTTACTCCTAGATCACTCCTAGGTTACTCTAAGCTACGCCTAGGTTACTCCTAGATTAGCCTAAGATTATATCAAAGGTCCACAAATCAATTGACTTCTAGACTTGCCGATATCTATTTTGGTTAGCTAGATGACATGATATAATTTTTAGATTTTTTTGTTATCTTTAGACAGCCCTTTAGGCATTTTATTATCCAGTAACAAGTAACAAGCTTGTTCGTCAGGAGTTCTTAAGCGTTATTTTGAAAATTTTGGTAATGGCAAAATACGTAGGAGTTTCCAAGGTGGGAGAACTATATTTCGACCGGAGATGTACCACCGCCATCCTCATAATCTGCCGTGAAACAGTACTTGTATTTCGATTGGAGAGGTGCAGTTGTCGGCTACACTTTGAACGGAGGCATATAGCAACTAGATACGAGATAAAAAAGCCTTCGCATACTCTTTAGAGCTCATATGTAGCATACCATCTGACGC
>DWON01002278.1:0-21141 GCA_018251015.1 Phocides pigmalion okeechobee
CAGGCACCGGATTATTTGTACTTTTTGTTTTTCGACCCGATGTTATTATGGGGGATCGGATACGAAAAGAAATTAGCAAAAAAGTAAATACGAAAAAAAGACCGTGAATATTTCTAAATCAAATATAATCTGAAGTGGTTTTAAAAATTCTGAATTCTATCATATACCTACTGCAATCCAGCAGCATATAAGATAAGATTATCCGCCGGCTGAAACGGTAGAGGCGCATCAATAAAGATGCGTTTTTTTTCTGTTATTAGATATTTCGGGTAAACGAAATTTTAAGAAAATGTTGATAAAATTAGTGGTATATTTGGAAAAATGCAAACAAAGTTAATTTACTTTTCGTTTCTTCAAAAAAAGTAAGGATTTCGCAGCTACACGTATGGCTTGAAGATCGCGATAATTGACTAAAGATTTTCAATTTGTAATCGTAGAATGTGGATAAAAATATTTTCGCTTAACAGCATGCTCAGCATTTATCGCTTATAAAATCGCCTTTGCTCTGTAGAAAATATTTTAAAGTGGACATAAATATTCGCCGTGTCGTTTGATTAACATATAAAATTCATTTGAATTAAATAACGAATTTGGAACCAGCAACATTGCCATCATTATATCTTTAAAAGTCTATCCAAAGATCTATTTTTTTAATCTCGATTGAGATGTGAATTGTGTTATTACATAATATTTATTACCACATATTGTTATTGGATAAAAAACAAATAGATATTGCGCTGCTGCATTTCAGTGTAATAGAAACGGGAAATTAAAAATATCAGAATGTTGTTTGTCTCAAGCTAATTTTAGTAACGCTTAAGTTAAACTCGTACGAACACAATAGTTGGTTCCATGTATCACTATGAAATGATATAACATAAAACGGAAAACAGATAAATGACGTATTGTAATGGGAGTCTAGAGTGATCTACTGTGTAGTTACCGGTCTTAGTGAGAGCCCTAGGTAGCGCCAGCACTCCGCCGCCCACCATTTCACCGGCGATGAGAAGCGCGGCCTGTGTCACGGAGATTCCCGGGTTCTCACTCTTACTTCCATCTTGTACTCCTTCAATATCCTGCAGAAAGACAATAGATACTAAATCAAAGATTTTGTTTTACGTACCTATAAGATGAAATTTCAAATAATCATTAATTATTTCCTTTCCTTACTTTGCATTTGCATTTGTTTATTCATATTAGTGACTATTCTATCTTTTCATATTTTCACTATATCGGACAATTTAAATGAAACGTACTCTAAACGTTAGGTAAAAACCGCATCGAAATCGACACCGACATTTTGTGGCTCTTGTTGTATTTTTTTTTTATTGCGAAAGAGTAAGAAACGGATATGCAGGCCACCTGGTGTTAAGTGGTCGCTGCAGCCCATGGAAAACGACGTCCAATCTCAATTAGAACAGAAGTTCTAGTTAAGGATGGACGCGGGTGCGTTCCTACTCTTGAGGACTAAGATGGTTGCGTCCAATAATGTATATCCGGCAACCACACCTCCCCAACCGAAACACAATACATAAAGAATATGTTGCTTTGCGGCGGGTTATGAGGGTGGCGGTGGTACCGCCCCGGGCGAGCTCTAACGGCTCTATCACCTTTAAACCTTTAAATTTCGACCGATACAGAATAATGGACGGATTACTTACTATTATACAATAAATAAAAGACATGTCAATCATTACAGCTACAAGTAACGATCGACAAAGTAGGTCTGTCAATCAATATCCAGACCAGAAGTCGTTCGATGCCGCTTCCTGTTCAAATTGCTAGTTAGTACAAATTGTAGGTAAGTAACGAATTGTTTCCATGCCGCTTGATGTGCAATGTTAATTGCAAATGCAAATTTTCTATTTACAACCCTATTTTTAAGGCAGAAGTGACCTTTACGCACTGATTTAATACGAACGTTTAGACACATGTATGGTAATTTAATCATGTAGTTTGATATGATAGTGATCGCAGTACATAAGTACCTCTAAATCTAGATTTCAAATTCTACGGTTGAGGTAGTAGACATATCGGGTAACAGTCGGATTTTTAATCATAGGAGATAAAATATCTATTTTATTTTCAATTTAGTTAATAGGCATGGGTATTTCTAGAAAAACTCTGTTTTTTCACGTGACACTTGTCCAAAAGAGAATTGAAAAATATATACTTTTTATGGTACCTGTAAATAATTATACGGTCCCCAAAATATTACCGTGTGTCATAAGTTAACCTAAATAATTTTTAAAATATTTCTGTTAAACGATAATAATATTGTCAAGGTTAAATGAATGAATACTTCTTTTATACTCTTACGTGATAAAAATAAAAAAGACGACGACTGTCATGTCGTTCTAATATAATATACGTATATGCTCGTATCTAATTTATAATACTTACATCCTTTTCATTCATTTGTATATTGCATAGAACTGGTCAAAATAAAGTCGTTAAATAGAAGTAAAGCGTTTTAATCAATCGTATTTAAATATTTTAGCAATCACACATATATAAAATATATATGTGTGATTGCTAAAAGGCTAATTTCGTATTGGATAACAGCTTTATAAAATTTTAGACGTAACTATTAGTGGAATAATGAGCAAATTTAGGATTTTTTGAGGTGATGGACCTTCTCGTCCTCGACATTTGCGACACATCCGTTTCTTCTTAACTCGGGTAAGTTTGGCGTCTCCTTAGAATAGAAACATAAAGAAAGTATTTATAAAGGGTATGAATAAAGGATATAGACATCGTTTACAATCTGTCATATTTATCGCAAAGAGATTTAAAACAGTTTTTCTATATTGATTTCTGTAGTTTATCGCAAGAATTTTAGCGAAGTAGCGCGTCCCAATTATTGTCATACTCCGCGTAGGTAGCTTTTTGTTAAGATTCAGGTCTACCACACGCGGGCTTCAGGGTTCGAATCGCTGTCTTAAACACCTATAATTTTCACAGATATAGGTATACGTTTAAAAAAATACGATTATTTGTTTTACCAGTGAGAACATCAGACCTGCAAATGCAAATTCTATGTATACCTAGACAGGTAGGATGTACACAATTTTTCTACATCTTCCTTAATTTTCAAATTTGGCATCAGTTGGTCATTGTCATTTTAGCGTAATAATTCGAAGCACCTTTGTTTTTTTATATTTTATTCCGTTACATTTGAAATTAAAAAAGCTTATATTTTTTATATGCAGTCATCTGCTTCTAAAATTTCTTTTTTTGTTAATATTATCCAAATTAAGAAAGCTAATTATCATAAATAATAATCTACAAAAAATAAGACCGAAATCTTCCACTATTAGGTAAGTACATATATTAACGTATATATCATATACATCGAACATGTACTTTTATTTATCCGAAGAGGCACCTCGTGCGGAAAGTTCACGGCACAAAGCTAGACTAGTGGTTTATCGAAGTAATAGGCCTTGTAACGAGATACACCGAATACGGTCGCCGTATACCAATTGCCTGACGTCGAGTGCACAGGGCGACTATTAGGCAATCTATGCTAGACTATTTCTAGTTTAGGTAATTCCCTTCATAAGCATACGAACTATTCATATATAAATTCACTAATTATATAGTCAATTAACACCGTGTGAATACCATAATGGTTCTTAACGTGTGCCTAATATAAGTTCGACAACGGAAAGTACCAACAATTCTGTCTGTACATAAACATGACATGCTGGAAATAATTTTTGTTATAAAACTTCTGTTTTTTATATCTTATTTTTCAAAATTATGCAATGGTTGGGTAGGAAGTTCGTGCCACGTATTCAATATGATAATACAATAATCAATATGTGACACCCAAACGCACAAAGCCTTAGTACAGATTATCTAATTACTTACTGAAGTATCAAGATATGATATAATTTATTAGTCATCTTTAATTAGCTAATATATACAAATCTAACTGGTTAGTAAAATGACGATTAGGTACGTACATAATGATTTTTGGTATTTAATCAAATGTCAAGGTCTCTGATGACTATCTATAGTAAATTATATTTTCGGCGAAAATCATTACTTTTTAAGCGTGTACTTAACTTAATACCTACAAGTATATGAGTTCAATATAACTTTTCCAAAGACTCTTTTTTCTCATTTATAAAATAGGTATTAATTGGTTAGCCTGCACATTGGCGGTTTATTCACTTTTATACTAACACGGAATATGTGTTGCGCAAGAAAGATTAATACGTGGGCTCGAAACATGAGATGTGACAAAAACAAGAACCGGTCGTGGACCACAATCATTAGATAAAATAGATTTACATTTTATAGCGAGAAGCAGCATTCTTCGTGGCCAGCAGTTTTATTTAAATAAAGTTTTAGTTGTACAAAAGTAAAACTCAAGGCCGATAAACAAATTGAGTAGTTTGTAATCGTCCACGTGATCGTTCAATAGGGTCGCGTATGGAAAAGGCACAATAACGCATAGGTATACGCTTACATGTAACAAAATTAAGCATAAGCAGTTACGGATCTTTCAGTCTCTGTGAAGTCTTTATAGTGCGAAAGTCTCGTCAGTATGCAGTATCAATTTTGGAAACATCTAAATATTTCCGAAATTGACCAATGCGTCCAAACATACAACAGTGTGGGAGGTAGGATGAAAAACACTTACATTTTTAGGCACCAACGGAGTAGTTTCAGTGGCTTCCGTCTTCTTGTTCACCGTTACAACCTCTATTGAGTCCTTTTTTGACATTTTTACCTATAACAAACAAAAAGATTAAGCTGTGGTGTGGTAGAATTCCATAAAAATATGCTTATTCATTATTTATTGATTCATATATTAAAATGAAAATTTTAATATTTATGTTATTTAGGTTACGGGTATTGATAAATTACAATTTTGTATATTCGTATACATACCAAATCAAAGAGAAAACTTTAAAGACCGGGATTAAACTGGTTTTAGAAGTAACGTCGTCCGCGGCCAAATTCTCGATATCCAGTAAGTGGTCGTTACTCGACGCCGGCCGAGCATCCTGTGCCATCAATGAACTAAATTGTCGATCGTACGGCTTCTACTCACCGTGACTCGTAATGCGTGAAAGCGACTCGCGCCTGGTTGCTGTTTCACCAAAGACTATAATATGTGTTTCACTGTTTGCGACTGACACACCCGCCCACCACGAGGTCTCTTCATTAAGTGACTCCCTTTCGTGAAGAATGAGCGACTTTTGCGCCAATAGATATTCAAAGTTGCTGTTCATTTATATTAACATTAAAATTATTTCTCATAGTCCAAACATCTCTATGTTATGTAATACTTAAAATGTACCTACAAAAATGGTAAGACTTATTGCATTAATTTGCATTGTTTATTAATATTTATTGTACGACAAGATGTACACGGGAGCGTGACTGTAGACAATTGCTAACATAGTGTCAGCATTAAAATAACTTTCATACTTTTTCTAACTTAAATTCGTTACAATAAAGACATATTACTTAGTCTTTTATGAAATAAGTGAGCAAATTCTAAATCGACGACTTTAATTTATTTACTTTATAAGTATGTACCTCTTGTACCTTTAAATTATACTTTCAATTAGGTACAAAGACAAAAAGAAAGATTGAAACGATAAAAATAAAGCTCCTATACGAATTTGTATTGCGATTAATTTCTAAATATCTGTCGTAGATAAATTAACGCAAGAACCAATAAAAAATTAGACTGAAATTTAATTAGATTTTATGGGTATATATTTAAGTTATGACAGAACTTCTATAAGCTCTTCTCTCAGCGTAATGCCGGCAGGTTTGCAATTTGCAATGTGGTTTTTATTAAGGTTTTCATGTTATATTTAGGTTTATTAATTGTGTAAATGAAAGTTTCAATTGGTTACAGTCATATTTAAATGTTTGCTTTGTCTTAAATAATGGAAATCTGAGTAAAATTCAATGTGTAATAATACGCCTAATTTTTTTTCGTTTAACATTTACATTATATTGCTATAATATTCTAGACAGGCGTTTATAGCTTTCATAGGGGATGTGAGGAAAGAAAAATACCAAATGTATTTTGTTAGTACATCGATTTCAATACTAACTAAAAGCTAGTACATAGATTAAATTTAAATAAATGTTTATGTATTAATTATCACAACATTTATGTTACCATTATGGTACAAATCATAATCATTTTGTTTTTGCAGGCGGTTATTTGGTATTTCGTTTTTTGAAGGTATGCCTTAATCACTATAGCTTTTTATAAGTACTTTGTGTATAATATATTTATAAAAAAGATCCGTGTCATTGGAAAATATGCACAAAAATGTTTGTGTTGCCATTATAACATTAAGAACACATTGGCCATATAAAAAGTTTATTTGTATCCTAATTTGTACAAGGTCTTAAGCCTATGTCCAATTTAATGTACTTATGGAATTGTCAAAAATAAAAATACATTTAATATGACATAATCCCGTTTGCTTTATTAATTTAAGTTGAGTGAAAAGGAACGTAATCTCCGCCATTACTATTATAAATCGATCAATTTGTGATGTTACTAAAGTCGTACAACGTCAAAAATAATGCTAGTCTTCGAAATTTAGAAGGATAATAGGAATGTGTCAAGTCAAACTGATAAATGTTAACTTGCGAACTGATATTGAGTGCGTGATTGTGGAAATTTGATTGATTGAATTAGTTTTCCGATCTTATATACTTTGATAATTCAGTGCTCATTTAGATGAGATGTGGAAAATATTACCCTCATTCTTATTTCAATCTCATTAGACGTCTAGGTATTATCCAAAACGTATTATTAGCTTGGTTATCAGTTATTATTGCTCGCACTGTTCTTTTTACTTGATGTGTGATTTTAGATTATTTTATTTTATCTCGGTCTGCGTGTGTATTGTAATGCTTAAAACACTAACAGGTCATACAACTTAAAACCGGGTATCATTTTAAATTACATTTCTTTATGGTTTGTTATATTTATCTAATTATTGGTTTGTATATGATTACTTTTAACTCAATAACAATGCCTTTATATTCATATATATACAGAAAAGAAATCCTATTAATGAGATACCCATGTAAGTAGTTTTATAAAAAGAATTTGATGTATAACTTTGTTAACACCCATAGCTCATGCACTAAGTACCCAAACATACATTGTGGTTGAAACAGGATAGAATGATATTATAAAATAATAAAATAAATATGAAAAAAAATATATTAAATATTTAAAAGTAAATTTAACCAAAATTTGTCTAAGTAAAAATATACAACAAAAGTTAATTATTGTAAATATCTTTTATTACATGAAACATTTGGTATGTACCATATGAAACAACATTGCTGATACCATCCAGTTCAACTTTAAATTAACTACTGTGTCTACTTGTATATATTTTAAGCTCTTTCGTGGACATATTTTAAGCATTTAAGATATTTATTGCTTATGTCATGAAAGTCTATGTTAAGTAATCCATTTTAATAATGAAAGTAAACAAACCAAGTCAGTAATAATCGTCATTAAGTACCACACAAATGGTACTCTTAACATATCCATTTATTGGAGGTTTCTAAAAGCAAGAATACTTATCAGATAAAAATGCTGCAGTATATGGATGCAGTGAAGTTTAAAATATTTTAGGAAGAAAAAGTAGTCATTTCTTAGTAAATCGTAATCTGCTGAAAAAAACAATTTGTGCTGGCAAATCTTAATAGTATTCATTCACTATATCATATTTCAAGTTGACAATAATAAATGTTTTGTTATTTATAAATTAAATCATTCAACTAATTGATTGGTGCTACAATGGCATGTTGCTAAAACAACCACGGTCAAGTGAAAGACCCATTAGTTTACCTTTTTATTAAACTCACATTAACTTATAAACTTTTGTTTTTTTTTAATTAATCAAATATTATATCTACCTCGTGTTAGGTGGTCACTGCAATCAAGGGGATTGAAAGTATGAGCCCTAAATAAGGCAGAAATCATTCCTGACTGAAACATTATGACTGAAATGGAATGCAACAGTATGAATTATTAGGTTAAAGTAGAACAAAGGGAAAGCAAAAATAGATGTGTCACTTGCTCTGCTACCGTAAACTCACATATACTTTTATATCTTTAAGCAAAACAGAGTATAACAAGAAACCTGAGTCACACAATTATTATTTAAAATATATGTAATACATACACTCACACCACCCATTCAGTGTAATTCCCTATTTATAGTGGTTAAAACCAAATTCTCATAGTTCTCTGATGCCGATGTACCACCACCACCAGCCAGTGGTGTTAAATGGTTAAATTTTCCACTAAATTAATAACTTGTGTTACTATGCTCATTAAATTCAGAACTGTCAATTCCATTTACATCTGTTTATATGTTACAATTACTAAAAAATCTATTAAAATTTTACTGACCCATGTTACTGACACAGGCAACACAACAATTGGCAATCTCTGTACTTTGCCATTTTATGATAAAAAAAAGAAATGATGTGTAAAATTGTGTTTTTAACATTTTTTATTTTGTTGTAGAAGCAATGTCCGGGGACTGGATTACATCACGGAATGTAATATTATAGGTATACATATATATATATATGTTAACAAATTAATGTGGTAAAAAATTGCATAAGTCAATAGTGTTTTATCATTTTAGTTATTACTTAATACAGTAGTTTAAATATAATTTTGTAATAATGCAAATGTGTTTTTTTAGAATAAATACAATAGTTGAGAGTCAAACTACTAAATAAAGATGATGACATCAGAAGAGTCTGACTCTTTAAGCACAGTTCCATCAGAAGGGCACCCTGAAGATGTATCAGGTAACAAATTTGTATTTTGCATATAGTGTATATTTTATTTAGAAAATAAACATAAAAATATCATTTACTATAGGTAGATGCTACAGATAAGTAAAAAATGATTAGTGACCACATTCTCACTAAGAATTTTATGTCTTATTGGTTTTCTTTTGCATGGATCCCCTATGGAAAACCCCTAAAGGAAACAAAATATCTTAATGCCATATAAATATATATATGGATATGAAAACTATATTTATTGAAACAATTGTCACAGTGTCCTATGCCTTGATTTATATTCACACAATAGTACACAACCATATATGTATATTGCTATTACTAGTCATTAAAGCAATTGGTTGTAGGCAATTTGACTCTATGCAAGACCTACTGAATTCATATGACTGTTATCATGATTCTAATAACCACCTATATATTGCACTTTTGAATATATAAACACCTTCCTGGATTTAAAAGGCTTTGTATTCTCCTGTAGATGTCCTTTTCTGAAACTGTCTTGAAGTTTGTTTCCTCTCCTGTTAATAGCTATACCATATACTTATATATTTCAACGTCAGGTACGGAAGAAGCCCCTTCTTCGATGGTGTCAAGCGAGGCGGACTCCGAAGGTAGCATACTCTCGGAACCGCAAAGGCACGACGTCGACCAACCAGCGACCAGTGAAGGCCTTACCACCGATCAAGGCCTGGGCTCTATTGACAAAACTCTCGCTCCAATGAACGACTGGCGAGCCATTGGCAATAATTTGGCATCTTATGTGTCAACCAGAGGTAGGTAGTTTTGCTAATAAGTTTTACATTCTCAGTGAGTCCATGTGCTATAGCTGAAGGGTGCAAGTTATTGTTATTTCTTGTATTCTTTCAGGTTCAATGTTACCCTGGGGGCCTCACAAGGGTCCTGTGATGCAACCACCCGATTCTGACCTTAGGCCAGGAGAGTTTGTAATGAGACTACTTTTCACTGAGTTTACCGTCCAGGCTGAACGGAAGATGGAAGCTGTCATGGCTGAGCCTCAGGTATTTTATATATAAAAATACCATATTGAAACCTGACATTTACCATTGCATAACTTTATTTTTTATTTTATTTCACATTATATAACCATTCACATAATGTAAACAAAGCTAAATAAATCAAAGATCATACGTGTAAATTAAGGTTAATAGGAAATGATCAATTGCCAATGATTTCTACAATGTTGATAATCATACAACGCGTCAGCTTCTGCGACAAAACTGAAGAATAAGAGACCAATATATTAATGCATTTATAAACGCTTGTGTCTGTAAAGGAGAAGCCTTTAAACAAGACGCTGCAGCGCGGTGAAGATCCCCAGTTAGACCAGATCTTGTCGGCGTTTGGGACGGTAGCGGAGCATTGTCTACCTTCGCTACTGCGTGCCCTGTTTGGGTGGCTAGAGCGCCAAATGGCGGATTCTCCGCAACTAAGCGAACAAGCCAAGAAACCACATCAGGATCAAAGAAACAAAAGGTAAAGGCATTATTATATTGCAGAAAAGTAATTAATTACAAATAACATCGGGAAAACAGTAACACCATAATAAAACTGCCAGTTTAGGACATTCAAATGTTTAGCACATTGATAACATTGTTTGGTGAAATCATTTATAACAAAAAATAAATCCATCAAAGCCTACTACTATTATTCATATTGCATAAAAGTAGAAAATATTTATGGAAATAACATAACAACTAAGTCCATTTTATTTTCAAATACTTGAGTATGTGCATTTTTATTTCTTTTATATTTATATATCAAATCATCAATCAATCAAATATTTCTTTATTTGCATGAACAAGGGTACAAAAGTGTTATTACATTATTAATTAGTTCCACCAGAGCAGGAACACATCTGCGTCCATCCTTAAATAGGCTGCAGTGACACTTAACATCAAGTGGCCTGCATGCCCGTTTCTTACTCTTTCATAATAAAAAAAAAGATAGTTATGAATAATCGTCAATTACATTACAAACATGTCACTTTTTTTTATCATATCAAATATACTTTTATTTCAAAGAACATTAGGATGTCTAATCCTAAAAAACCCACCTCAAGCATAATAACAGTGTTAAATTTAAAGTGTTAATATTGACTCCAACCAATTTCTGATTTAATTGTATGAACATTTTCATACTTTTCCATTTCAATGTTTTTTTTTTCAAGTCAAGTAGTGCGGCAAATATTTTATAGTAACCTAGGCAATTGAATATGATTTTGTTCAATATAGACATAACAACATTACATACAACAACACAATAAACAATACTATTTTCTATATTTTAAAAGTTGGAAAGGAATTTAGATATTTAAAAAAAAACCATGATTAATGTTACTTGATTGGTATGTATTGTATTTTATTACATTTCATTTATCTCATTATGTCTAAAAAGAAACAAATAAGAAACGTGCATTAGATTGATATTCTACCTGAGTGAGTTGAGTTACAACTTCTTAAAATTACATTTTTGTATCTCTTGTGTGAGCACAGATTTCAAATTTTAACATGATAGAAGCAATAACTTGCATAAAAAATTGATTTAACTACTGATTACTACCAACTAGAAATAGTTAGACAGAAAATACAATACATTTTGGTGATTAGGATATATGTTTAAATTGAAACAATAATAATGTCATTAAGCCAATACCTTTGGGTTTTTAACTTTATATCATTCACATCGAAACTTAATCATAGTTGAAGAATATTGCAACATACAATTATAAATTTCAATTGAGCGTTACTATTATATCCGTCATTTTATTTTCAATATCGTAGTAAATATGTAGCTTTATTATCTACTACGATCACATATTTATAATTTTAAACGATTTACCATAATCGCGAGCCATGCAACTGGTTTGAAATATGGGCAATCAAAAATATAATTGTTTTAATTAGGAGTACCACCCGATAGTGACATAGTGAAAGGTACTACGATTATGTCAGAAGTTCAAGTATAGCTAAAAACATATTTAGATGTGAATGCTCATAAACACCAAGTCAAATAAAATACGCATCATTTTTGTATTTCAGCATAATCTACATAGTTTCTGGTAGCGGAGCCGGTACTGAGGCGGTGGAGCGCAGCTGTGAGGAGCTGCAGGCGGAACGACGCGACCTGGCCGTCGAGTTTTTATTCTGCCTGGCGCTCATTGAAGTGCTGCGCCAGCTCCCCTTCCACCCGGGCCATGAGGACCTGGTCCAGTACATCGAGAATGTGGCCTTCAAGCGGTTCAATTATAAAGATGGGTTAGTGCCAGTATTTTTTATGTAAAAAATTCAACTTCAAAGAGTCATTAACATTTAGACTTCTTTGTTTACTCCTCACCACACCTTTCAAAGTGACAAACTACTTATAACATACTGTTACTAAAACTTTCAATATGGGGCTATCGGTAAACTATTTTGTCCTATATAAACAGTTATAATGATTTTTATAATAAACATAATTAGACGTTCTACATTAGCAAAGAGATATGTATCACTGTGCTTTGTGACAAATTGTGGCAATTGCACATCTAAAGCATTCGAACTACTTCATGGAACTAAGAAACTTGGTATGGCTATGAATACTTTGTTATTAATTCTGAATGGCAGCTCTATTTGTATAATAATTATTTTAATTTTGGTTTCGACACCCTACTGCCATTACTCACAAATTTGATATCTAATTTTTAAATACTAGGAGCTACATGCGAAGGTTCGTTCAAATCTCCCAAGTCGATGAGGATGTAAGGTAAAAAAAAACCACTATTTGAAAATTTTATATTAAAATATCGTATTGCAATTATCGTATCGTATTACAAGACATAATTTAAGTATATACGTTTGTATTTACTTATAAATATAAGATATTAAATACCTATTTAAAATTGAATTATTTATTTATATATCAATTATTAATCTATGTGTATGTTTTTAATGTGTAAAGAGTAGGAAACGAGCATGCAAACCGCCTGATGGTAAGTAGTCACAGACCATGGACATCCTTGTACAATTACAAATAAGACTGAAATACGTTGCTACTCCTGAGGACTAAGATGGTCGCCTCTCTTCAAAGTGTAGCCGGCAACCGCACCTCTCCTTCGGAAACACAAATAATGCATTACGGCGGATTATGAGGGCGGCGGTGGGACCTCTTCGGTTGAACTATAGTTCTCCCACCTTTAATTAAAAATATTAAAATCATAGTTAAATTACGGTTTAGCTCCGCGAATCAAATGTTTTCATGCCATTAACATTGTTTATTTAATTTTAGTTTGCAATCAAACCCGAATGCGGCTAACGTCCACATTGTGGCGGACCTGTACGCCGAGGTGATCGGAGTCCTGGCTCAGTCGCGCTTCGCGTCTGTGCGCAAACGCTTCACTGCAGAATTGAAGGTGTGTGTAAAATGAGTGTGTAATTACCCTTAACTCTAATTATATTATATTCTCATTATGTCTGACGTTAGATTTACTTGCGATGGTTTTTTTTTGTTATTTCAAAATTTTGTGGAATATTAATTCCTATACCTTGCGTCAATATTGATTATCCTTCACCGCATAATATTCAATGTATCTAATTTTAACAACTGTCCTTCGTAGGAACTCAAAAGCAGGGAGCCTTCGCCGCACACGACTCAGAGCATTATATCCCTTCTTATGGGCATGAAATTCTTCCGAGTGAAAATGGTGCCAATCGAGGAGTTCGAAGCGTCTTTCCAGTTCTTGCAGGAGTGCGCGCAGTACTTCCTTGAAGTCAAGGACAAGGACATACGCCACGCGCTAGCTGGACTGTTCGTTGAGATTCTGGTGCCAGTGGCTGCGGTAATGCTTCCTATACATCATAAATAAAATTCTCTAAAGATATTGTTATTTTGGTACTAAATTGTATTTGAAATGTTCTCTAAATTTGAGTATTTCCATGCATAGGTTGAGATTAAATATAAATGTTGAAAGTTATTATATATTTTATCTGTAGGTTATTTGTAACAGATTGCCAAACTGGATAATTTATTTTGTCATTTCACGTGAATCCCACAGACTGTGAAGAACGAAGTGAATGTTCCTTGCTTGAAAAACTTCGTAGAGATGTTGTATAGCCACACGCTAGACGCGAGCACCAAGTCCAAGCATCGCCTGGCGCTCTTCCCGCTGGTGACCTGCCTGCTGTGCGTCTCCCAGAAGCAGTTCTTCCTCGCTAACTGGCATTGCTTCCTGGCCATGTGCCTCCAGCACCTCAAGAATAGAGACCCTAAGATGTGTCGCGTAGCACTAGGTGAGCAGATATAATTTTTAGGAACAACTCAAGTTGAATTAGCTTATATCCCCGGACCACTGTCTTGGATTAGATTTTTGTTTTTTTTTTTTTTTACATAAAATCTTTCACTAACTTGCTGCACATTATTGTAAACTGAATTTGACAGTTTACAATACTGTGACAAAGCGTTTTTATTATCAAGTAATTATTCTAATCTTCTGTAAAAATACACTCATGCATAACTACAAAATTTATGGTTAATAGTAGAGAACAAATTGACAATTTTAACTGCACGCATGACTTCTGCTTCTGATATTATGAAATGATAATGAATTATACATTTTTCCATAGAATGCCTCAACCGCCTTCTTTGGGTGTACATGATCAGAATCAAATGTGAAAGCAACTCGGCCACCCAGTCCCGTCTACAAAGTATAGTCAACTCGTTGTTTCCAAAAGGATCCAAGGGTGTAGTTCCAAGAGACACGCCCCTCAACATCTTCGTTAAAATTATCCAGTTCATTGCTCAAGAAAGACTTGATTTTGCAATGCGCGAAATAGTGTTCGATTTATTGATGGTGGGCAGACCCATCAAGATAATCATGACGCCAGAGAGAATGTCGATAGGTCTCCGCGCCTTCTTAGGGGTAGCTGACAGCTTACAGCAGAAGGAAGGTGAACCGCCGATGCCCAGGACTTCTGGAACGCTACCTTCTGGAAATACACTAAGAGTAAAGAAAACGTTCCTAAATAAAATGTTGACAGACGAAACGGCTAGGTCTATCGGCATGAGCGCATACTTCCCGTATGTGAGACGGGTTCTAGTAGAAATCTTGCGAGCACTCGATGCACACTATGGACGCCCGCTAATGTTGACCAACACTCAAAACGTAACGAAGGAGCAGGAGATCAACACGGGAGAAAGGAAACCAAGGATAGACCTATTCAGAACCTGCGTTGCTGCTATACCAAGGTATATTTTTTCGTGTATTCCCTATTTTAAAATATTTTCTTTTTACAGTTAAAATGTAGATGTATATAATAATTAATTTTCTATCTTGCAGACTTATTCCTGAAGGCATGAGTCCGAGTGAGCTAGTGGACTTACTTTGTCGACTAACAGTCCACATGGACGAAGAACTACGCGGCTTGTCTTTCCAGAGCCTGCAGACTTTGATCGTAGACTTCCCGGAGTGGCGTCAGGATGTGTTGGCTGGGTTTACACAGTTTCTTGCTAAAGAGGTCCAGGTATGTTTAATCGATTAATATAAAATTGTTTTAATACATTTTTTTACAGAATTTTTATTTCTTTAACTGATAATAATTAATTCTTGTTGCCATTTTAAGGACACTTCTCCACAACTCGTTGAAAACGGTCTCCGAATGCTACTCCAGCTTGTGACTAGTTGGAAGAATGGTGAACCTTCAGTCAATACGCCTCCGAAACCTGAGCCTCTGGTGTCAGTAGTTCGGGGGACCGAGGCCCTGGGACTGGTGATGCTGTGCCAATGCAAGGCCTACCCACGGAGACTGGCTGTACATATACTGAGGTAATTTTTGTTTCTAATATTGTTGTTTTCAAGTTGTATGTATGTTCATTGTGTATGAATATTTAAGAATTAATTTTGTTCAAAAAGTATAAATAAGTTGACTGCTACACCACTATAGTGATGGCTCCATCACGTAGGTCATTGGTATTATAATATTTCTCAATAGAGAAAAGAATGTGAAAATTGTGCTAACAACTTGCTAAGGTCCGGCACCATGTAGTCGATGGGGAGAAATACTCTCAACTACGAATTACATTCTGGTTAGGTATAATGGTAATTTGAAGAAAACAGTGGAAAACTACTAAATTCATATTATTATGTCAAGAGCAAGAGGCGTTGTCATCAATTAGCACAAATTCTGATGCAGTTACGGAAATTATAGTTATGTAATATTGTTCGGAATAATTAATCTCTGTTTTGTGTAATTGCTACTTGCGTTGATCAGGCGTCTTAGCTGCTACGGTAAACTTGAAAGAAGTTTATTCAACAACTACATACATTGAGAGACCGCCAAAAGGGTCATCGAATTATTGCATTCGATTATCACATGAAATTACATACCCATGAAACAAAAAATGTGTTTGGCACGATTGCTCTTAAAGTCGACGTATATGTTAAGTAAAATTGGGCGGCTTGAATGTGACTTTGTTTATTGCAGGGAAACAAAATATCTCCTAGAGAAGTTGCAGCTGACTCGCGACGAGCCGGCGCTGATCGACGCGGCGGACGCGCACGTGCCGCACTTCGCGGAGCGCTGCCTGCCGCTACTGCCGCCCGCCGAGAAGCAGGCCGTGCTGGCGGCCGGACAGCCCGACCTCGTGTGGGTGGCCGAGCGCAGCCACGCCGTCTGGACCGCTGGTTCGACCTGCTCTTTATCAACTTACCGAGCCACTGCTGCTTTGTTAGCTGACCAAATTGCCAATCAATTAATATTTTGATATCTTAAAAAATATGTTTTTCATAAATTTTATACTAGTCTCAACATTCTTTTTTACTTACTTTCAATATTGTAAAGCCTTATAAAATAAGTAATTTATTTTATGTATATATATATATGAAACACTTTCGTAAACAGGACTGCAACATGATGAAACATCATCAAAAAACAGTTGGAGTGGCAGCGCGTCTAACGGAGTCGACCCTTGGGAGGTTAATTATTAATAATATAAATATATTTTACTTCCATGACATTTTCAAATTTAGTTAAATTCAGCTTTACACAAAATCTGATGCCTTGATGTTTCTATAGCGGCAAATAGACGAAACGTTACAATATTATTTAGTTTTTATTTACAAATGAAGTATTCATAGGTAAATTGTCCTGTGCTAACTTATTGTAGGTAAATACTTAGCGTAGCCATAGTATGCAAATTTTATCTGTATATTTTACGGCTTGAGATGGACCCAATGAACAAAAAAATCCTGTGAGGTAAATATGTTGGCAGGTGGTGCTATTTGGCCTCCTAGAACGCAATCGTGTCCCGGCACGCTGCCCCGCCACCGTACTGCAGGCCTGGCCCATCCTTCACGCCAGGATACATGCCTTGTATGCAATCATAGAACCTGCGTAAGTTATACTTCAATTTAAGACATATTATCTTATCTTACGTGGATTAGACCGTACTACTACTACTACTAGTTCCGACTAGTTCCGTAGACTTATTTGAAATGTCCGATAAGAGTTTCAATCAAAAGTCTATTCAATAAAAGTTTGCGACATATAATTTTAATTGAACAAAAATTGTCGATGAAAATAAAATGGAATAATGTGAAGCAAATCATTTTATACTTTTGGAATGATCGATTATAAGAGTGAGTGATTTATGTGCAAATTATCGTAAGTATTGATAACTTTATAAGGGGTAATGTAAATGTTGGCAAGGTAGGCCGGTGAGCGACAACCGCGCGTCGCTGCTGTCGCGCGGGCCCGCGCTGCCGCGCAAGCCGGAGAAGGAGCGCGACGGCTACATGCAGGTGTGGAAGTACTACATGACCATGGCCTACCTCGTGGTGCCGGCCGTCCCCAGCCCGGTAATACGATGCGCGAGTCCCGACCTGAGCCTCAGGTGTGTATGCACACGTTCCCGCAAACATATGTACACACACTCTCGCACACACACACACACACACACACCGAGCATACACATAGACAGACTAACTCTACCTGCTCTGTAACAACGTTTTAAAGAAATATCCGTGGTGTTATTGAGTAATTTAGAAAATTAATTAATCTTTTTAAGAAATAAAAATTGTTAATATAAATTACCATTAACATTCAATTAAAAATTAAGTAAGACATTAGATTATTAAAAAGTAAGGTTTTAATCATTAATTCATTATAGAAAACTGCGAACAATGTTAAGTACTTGGACGAAACTTGCTACACTCTAAATGTTACGGAAAAATAAGTCTTGCTCGCTTTCTATAATGTCTTAGTTTTACCAGATTAAAGACATGTTACAAAACCGCTTCTACTTAACAAATACAATTGGCTTGAGTTTTTCTAAATTTTCTGTTTGTTTTTATATATCTGAGTGTATTTTGATTGGCAAGTCATTCAAAATTATTTTGTAACGTGATACTTTTCTTTAGAGCAGCTGCAATCAGAGTTATTTTGCTGCGTTGGAAGTAGGGATTGGAATATTTACTAGTTTTTGCGGTCCGCTCTGTTTTATAATTCGTTAGGTTTATTATGCAACATAAAAAATGAAACGTCTTATAATATTTAGCAGATGTTTATTAAGTTCATTCCTATCTCTACTTCTAAGCAATGCGCGAGACTGGAGCTGATTATAGTGTTACAAAATCTGTTATTAGTTTTCTAGTATGGCGAGAGACTCGAGGAGGTGTTGTCCGCTTATTTAAGGTGTAGGTGTTATTCCGCATGACCGAACCATAACGCCACAGCTTAAGATACCCCGTCCACAAGTTATACTGTACACCATCACACTGGTTAACAATGTTTCTCGTTAAGCTACTACACATATTATGATTTGGATTGCTTGCCAAAAGTGCGTAAACTTCACATTTGTTACAAATACCAATTGGTTTTCATCTCTACCAGTAATGTTCGTTATTTATTTACCCCATGTACGTGAAGTTTATATTTATTATTTTGTATATTACACAGTATTAATGAATTATACCGTAGAGGACGGAATAGGGATTTGTTTTGATAAGAATCGGAGTATCTCTTTTAAAAATAGTGTTTTAATACTATATATTCTTTTAATTTTTTGTTACGTCTAAAAAAACAATACATGGATGTTACCACGTATCCAATGTAAGGATGGATGTTGCTATTTATGTTGCCTTTAAAATAAAGAAATCAGCTTAAATATCACTCATTAAATACGTCGATATTTCTCTTGAATAAGTGCCATAAAATGAAGTCGTGCACTATTGATTATATTAAACATTGCGTATACATCGAACGCTGTTTTATGATTGAAGTATTTCTGTACGTTAACCAACATATATAAATATAAATATTTTGGTATACTGCCTTTGGTGGAGCACGCGCAGGACAACCTTTGCGAACTCATAATTATAACATGGAGAGATGTCTTGCTTGGAAAAATGAATACGCGCCTGCAGAAGCCTTGCTATTGTACTGCATCGTGTCATGAACGAATTACAGAAATTCATACTTTATTGTATACGATTGTAGATCGGGAAGATGACAGCCAATATCGACACTTGAGAAAGTTGCTTTTATAATATAGAGTTTATTTGTGTCATTTTGAAAGTTACCGGAAAAAATGTTTGATATTTTGTTTATCATAAGACTGTTTAAAAATACTCTATAAGATGTTCATTCATATTTTACGGCAACAGAAAATGTATTTTAATCGTGGTTTTCTGTTACGATACAATTAATGTAAAATGTATTTAAAATAAAAGTACCCAGGTATAAAAATATACGAGCATGAAATATCGTCGGGATTAAGTTTATAATGTAAGTGTAATAGTGCCGCGTGCGGCGGATGGACGACGGATGCTATGCAACTAACGGTCTGTCCAGTAGCACGGAGACGGAGGGGTGGATGGGGCTGGCCACCCTGAGCTCGTCCAGCGAGAGCCTCAACGCGCCCGGCGGGTTCTTCACGCTGCCCTTGAGCTATGCGCGCTCGCACAGGCACCACAAGCGCACGAGGTGGCCCAATTGTCGCTCGCTATGTGCACGTCGCATTCGATACGATCATTGTCGCCCGGGCGCCGGTTCCATCACTTTTTTACTTGTAATCAAATGTACAGAACCACCATTACGCGCCTCGCCAATCTTCGTTCCCTTTCAACTTGCGAACATAGTATTTCTAAAATGTGTCCATGCAAAACTTCGCAAACCATAGACGCGAAGAGAATGGGGTGCCTTTTTCAATTGTACAGTATCCATGTTGTATATTTGTTGTTCAGTTAATATTTCACACACACGGGGATTGCTGACGCGCGTAGTTTGTAATAAACGTTGCGTATAAATGTGATAAAACTCGGATGAAATCGACGCCACGGATAGACGTCATTGTGGGTAACATTACAGTGGCCTTTTATACTAAGTCAATAAGAATGGACGAGACGTAAAGGTCATTGTAGCTCTCATCGTCCATCATTATAGGCTATGCACAGCTAGCGCATATCATATATCCAGGGTCAGTGTTAGCTGCGTGGTTCTGGCCTGAGCCCAGTTCGACAACACTCGTTACAGACAATAGTGTTTTGTTTTGCTAATAATACGCTCCAAATAATGTTCAGTACACAAACGAAGATCACATCGCTGGCTCTCATAACATGGACTCCATCAATCTAAATGTTATTTTTTCCTATCATTTTATATAATTTTAATGTAATTTTGTTTAGTTGTAAATGACGAGCATATACCGTAAACATTGCATTTTAAGGAGACTATAGCTTAGATGCCAAATAATACTTTGAAGTTGAAAGATTCAACGTTGCTTTCACATTTATAAAAATGTCATATTTAGATGCGGAGGAATATCGCTTGGATCCGCTTATTTTATAAATCTTTCGATTTCAATTTCTGATGAGCTGTGCTCACTTAGTTGATATAACATTAAGCTAGAGATTGGTTTGATATTTGGACTGTAACAAGTCATCGTAGACACGTGACGCCGCGCGCGGCCCGGCGCGGCTGCGCGGCCCCCGGCCGATATGCGTAGAACATGCACTACATCGCATGTCAATAAACTTTGCTTTTTTAATCATTTGTTTGATTATTACTTTCTCTTTAAGTTGTCATCCTCTTTTGTTTGCTAATTATTTTATTATTTGTAATTATTGTTACAATTTGTGATTTCATACATACAATTAAAAAAGCGAAACGCGTGAATTATATCATTAGTTAATAGAAATATGGTACATTTTAAAGGTGCCACCCTCACAGCACGCCGTAAGGCAACATGTTCTTCATGTAGTGTGTTTCGGTTGGGGAGGTGTGGTTGCCGGATACACATTATTGGAGGCGACCATCT
>DWON01002279.1:0-21140 GCA_018251015.1 Phocides pigmalion okeechobee
ATTATTTTACTGATTGATGAATTCCCTTATTATTTTTTCATATTTAAAAATTTAGTTTATTTTCAATAATTGGATGGTTTTATAATGACAGAAAAACATGAATGGCGTTTAATGTTATCTTAAAAATTTACAGACAGAAAAATATAGAATTCAGATTTTTAACAATTTATTGCCATAATTATAGATAATGGATGTTCCATATGATGTAAATATACATTTATTATGATAAACATGCGTTTTAATAAAAGTGCATATGTTAATACTGCTAAGCTATAATACTAAGCAAATTGTGTATTAATCGTGTAAATCTTTAAAGATGGGCACTGACTAATAGCATACATATTACACATGTCATTATCAATTTGGAATTCGATATCGTTCACTCACGAGACTACGACAGTGGAAGCAAGAAATACGCGTTTTATTTAGTAGCCAATATTTTCGACTTTGTACTGACAGTACTTGCGCCACCGTACGTACACTTCGGCTTAATAATTCCAAACCAATTCTTGTTGACTAAAGTTGATATAAGTAAGAGAGTAAGAATCATGTCATATCCTTGCTTTTGATCAGTCCCCATCTTAATACACACGTTTTGTTACAGCTTTCATGCTTTGTTACACACAGGAGGACACTAATGCGGACGGTGAGTGCACAATTTGTGTTTCCCTTACATTTACTACTTCCGCTATATCGCTGTTATCGTATTTAGGTCATAATCTATCAAACGTTTTCTTATCGATCGTGCGTTTGTACTGTAATTATAATTATAGAATATGTGTATGAGTACAATTATTATTGTATCAAAATATTTTAGACGCCCGAAGATACGTTTCAATAGCTATGTATGTTTCGTAATAGTGTTTATTGATAACATATCAAATGTCACAGACTGAACGAATTGCATACCAACGTAATGTATATTACATAATCGACGTAAAGTAGTCATCGTAGTGGTAGTGCGTGATTACAATGTGCCACCTACTTATGTAAAGTATACCGGCGTGAAAAACAAACGATGTAACCCACAAAATGCGAATTGTTCGAAAGAGTCAATATAATTTACAAAATATAGTAAATTATCAACGACTCCTCTGAGTATTTGAACCTATGTGCACACATTTATATCGTGCATTTAGAATAATGGAGACATTTGAAGATTTTGGGTTTGATTTATAATTACATTTTTTACTAATTTATAAATCATAGAAAACTATATGTTAAAAATTGTGCTAATATTCAATGTCAATGACATTTTATAATGAAAAAAATCCTTTTATAAAATTTGTATACATGCAAATAAATAATTAATTATCATAGGTCCCAAAATCTTGAATTTCTTATCTTTATCATTGTAAAGGTGCATATTTAAGCATATTTTTATTATATTTTGGAGAGTATTTTAGTTCTTCTGAACAATTTTAAATGTATGGTTACAGGGTTTTCACTTTTTCACATCGATTTTAATATAGAAGCATGGTTTCATAACGATGTGTAATTACGATCGATAAGATCTCGCCACTATAATACGCATTACTTCCATGCGGCTTCCAATAACCACTATATAAATTTAGGTCATTATTACATTTGGGGCTATGCGCTTTTTCTAACTTAATTCGCATCGGGTACGTGTATGGAGGTACTTCCAGTGTACAATTAAACGTAACTACGATTTTATTTGGAAATATGAGTTTACTTTATTAAATGCAATTTAGTATAATAGGGTTTATGTTAAAGAATATTTTCGTTTAAAGCAATTGTCAACAGTTTACATTATCCAAATCTGCAACAAAAATTGATTACATAAATCAATGAACCGATGTAAAAAATTGTCTACTTGAAAAATATTTTATCTTTAAAAGAACTAAATATTCTAGTTATCCGTCATCTGATATTTCCCCTTTAGGTCTTTGTAATTTACTATTAAATTATTTTAAAGGAATGATATTACAACGCATAGGTATTCATTTAACTTTTTATCCGTACGAAAACGTCGAAGACTAGACAACTATATATAGTAGGAAACTATGTTTGCCATATTTATTTTGATTGTTTGTCTACGGTGCGACATTGTAAAATTGTAATTTTCAAAATTGTCCTTAGTTACAATTTGTAATAAGTCAATAGATGATTTTTCTTTGATTATTTTGTGCCTTGCAGCAAGGATAGGTAAGATTTAGGCTCATGGAAATTACTGATGTTGTGTCTAAATGGCACATATAAGGCATTAACGTAGATTATATTATAGACAATATTTATAGATATCTTTTTCACTAATATTTCAGTATATCTCAAAACTATTATATTATATTCCATAAATTAATTATAAAAAGGGATAATCGTGCCTAGTTTGTAGTTTTTCTTAATAGGAAAAATGAAAATAGAAATCATAAGAAATGAAGGACAACATAATTATATTATTATTTTACTTAAATATCTTTAGTAACTATATTATAAACATGTAATAATACGTATATTTAAATGTATACATACATATGTATTACTTGTATTTATGCAAATTGTTTTCCTATAATTATAATATTGTTAAGATTGTTCCGGATCAGTGTAAGTTACCGCTTGTAGTGTCTGTGGGAAAGCATGGTGATGCTTTTTAATAATAGACGTATAGCAATATATTCCTGAGTATCTGCGTAACCTAACTGTTGCTTGTTAAATAATACGATGTACGCGGCCCAACGACGTCGAAGCGATGTGCTCAAGTGTATGTAGAACTTCTTAGTTATCATTGTCTGCTCTCTAATCACACCGGTCGTACCAATCTCATTTACGGTTGTCGTGTTCTGAGTCTCAGTATAACGTTACTCAGTTGTATTGTTTCATGAATGCTAGAAAATGATCCATGAATAAAAATAGATTTTTTATTTGATATAATAGTTAATAAATCATGTTATACATATTCCTGAAATATCTATTGTAATAATTATTTTGTTGTACGAAAAATAATCATGTCCAAAATAATTATCCTTTATGTGGGGGTATGTTTGTAGTTCTCATAACAATCTTAATATTTCGGTGCATTGAGTCGATAGAGATTAGGTAGTAAAAATCAGTAGTTTCTGTCTTAAAATGTATAACATATTGCGTTTGATGGTCGCGAAGTTTTCGCAGCTCAATTGAAACGTACAATTAATTATTGGTCAAGTGCAATGCGTATCTGTGTGGTTGGAGATCGGACTGTATCGCTCAATTGGTTCGTCACCATCGTGTCGTAGTTAATGAACGTGTTGATTGGGTCGCAGTGGGATTCTCGATTGGTAATTGGACGCTGGCCGCTGTCCCGTGCTTCTAGTTGCCTAACTGAAGCAATCAAACTTTAAAAAGAATCATCGATTACTCGTATCAATGTATACTTTTATTTGCCCTTTACGTTAGTAAGCGCTACTCATTAAATCGTAGTGATGGTTGCTAGTAAATTAGGTCCATACTGTACCTACAAAACGTTTTCAAACATTTCGCTACCTCTCCATGATATTTTACACTTCTGATACTGTTAAAAGTTATACATTCCCAAATAGACCTCTTCCACATAGTTCACACTATGTGCAAGTTGTAGAATGTCTGTAAATGTATATAACGTTAATTTTTTACGTATAGGGGAAATCTTGTACCGAGTGGAACTTCCCATGATGGAGGAGATAACGCTCATATATCTCGAGGACGAGAGTAAGTTTTGGGAGTGAGGCGTAGCTTGCGAGTGCCGTAGCCGATACCTTACCTCCCGCATTCTGGTTATGATCATCAATTAGAGACGTAGTTTCATTTCAATAACACTCGATTTTTCTATTATTTGTCATTATTTGTTTATGTTTAGTTGTTTTTTTTCTAATTCATACAACGCGATAATTCTAATAGCCTCTCCGCACACAAACGTTCGCCATCGAGTTCACGTCAATCGATTCATGTCTGAGAAATCGCGCTCTCTAGTTAAGGACGGGACCGCTTCAGTTCAACGAGCGTTATAAACTCGAGCCTTAAAGTCGTTGTGGAGAGAGAGTGGGGGAGAGTGGGGAGAGTGGGGCCACTGGAAGCACACGAGGACACAAGAGCCGCCTCTGTCGCACTCGCCGCCGCCTGGCGCATGCAGTACGCATTACGCAGTACGTACTTCGCAGTGCGCACTATGCAATACGTACTTAGCAGTACGCATTTCGCACTATGTACTGTACAATACGCAATGCACATCGTGCAGTACGTACTTCGCAATATGCATTTCGCACAACGCCGTACATACTTCGCAATGCGAATTGCAAAGTACGCAATAAGCATTACGCTGTGCGCAGTACGCACGCGACGTACGCGCTTTGCCTTACACATTGCATTCTTGTACGCGACGTCATTGCGCCACAGCGCCACCAGCATGAACAGATTTTATTCGACTTCACGACACATCACCGGCTTTTTTCAGTTTTTAAACGACGCTGTGCTGGTTTTCTTTTTTAGAGTTATTTTTCGCTTCAATATAGACGTGCTGTATCTATTGTAAGCCTTTCACTGCTTTGCAGACGCAATTTTTATGTGTTTGCGAGAAATGTAAACAAGATGCTTATTGTATGACATTATATTAAATAATAAGCCAGAATTATCATGAAGGTAAACTACAAAACTATGTTTTAATCCTGGCTAAATAAACAATATAATGTATTTACTTTTAAATTATAAAAGAAGCATGTAATTTTTGGCACATTTTCACGATATAAATGTAAGCATTTTACTTTAAACAATAAAAGGCATCTTCGGCATTGCAAACAGTGCAATGATTTACATCTTAGTTTTGTTACATATATACATACATATTATTGACCAAAAATTGTAAAGTGCTTGCATACCAAATTATAATTTCTTTACAAATTGTGTATAGTTTTTATACCTCTCGACGTTCGTAGATTTTTATTATAGAGATAGATAGATTTTTCTATATATAATATATTACAATATATATATTGTACGTAACTACTTTCCGTACTATTTTCATAAAAATGCGGATCTAATTGAGGAACACAAATATCACATGTAGGGAATTATTTACGTGTATAATCAACGATAAACTCGATATTCTTAGCCGCTAATTAGTGCGCGTATTGAAAACCATTTGTCCTCAATATTATATATCCATACGAGCTAAACACCTGTTATCTAATAATAAACTGTCATCAACTCTGTAGTGGCTTTATGAATGTACTGTAACGCTATATACAAATAGGTGTTTATCGCAAATTAGTTTTAGTACGAACTGATCACTAGACAACATGAATAATACAACGTAATTTATATTATTATTTTAATAACTAACTTAGTTATCACCTATCAAGTGTGCCAGTTGTAATTAAATGTTGTTTTTAATTTGTTTTGTGTTTCCAGGTCAAGACGAAACGGTGTTGTCGTATGAGACGGTACAGCAGTTGACTATAACGTACACCCGGCCTGTGATCATCCTGGGGCCTCTCAAGGACAGGATCAATGACGATTTGATATCAGAGTTCCCGGACAAATTCGGTAGCTGCGTACCTCGTGAGTCTACAGTTTTTGATAGACGACCCTTGTAATAATACACTTTATGTTTAATTTCAGGTTTAAAATAGAATTTTGCTATTCTTGAGTGGGAATAGAATTTTCTACAATGGCAGTTGAAATTTGCGCAGTTATGATAGGTTTTAGGTTTAAACTTTTGGAGCAGCTAATACGGTGTTGATAATTATATTTTAACCCCTTTTTATGTGTACATTTAATCTTCTAAGGTTTATAAAGAAGCAAATAAGTACGTTTCAAAGTAACGTATATTTTTCGATAAATTTTCGAATATTTTTCGAGGTTGACCGACCTTAACTCCAATTTCATTTAAGGTTGATAAGAGAAATCCATAGAAATGCATTTTCCACTTTTCATCATGTAAGCTTTCCACATTTCGATCTTTTATTGCACAAATATTTATTAATCAACAGACACGACGCGACCCCGGCGCGACTACGAGGTAGACGGGCGAGACTACCACTTCGTGGCGAGCCGCGAGCAGATGGAGCGCGACATCCAGAACCACCTATTCATCGAGGCCGGCCAGTACAACGACAACCTGTACGGCACCTCCGTGGCCTCCGTGCGGGAGGTCGCCGAAAAGGTAACCTTTTGTACACCTTAGGGCTCTGTCACACGGATGGCATGTGCAGTTGACGCATTCAACAGTGTGCGGGCGGCATTTGCACTGCACACATTCGACTGCAGTTGTGTGACATGCTCGTTGTCGATTGAGAACAGCAACGGATTTCATAGGAGTCTACTAATCTCAACTGGTTAGCATGGTTTTTCCTGCGTGCAGTCAGTTACAGTCACACAATTGCGCGCAAATAAAGTTATCGACATCTTGCATGCTGTTTGTCTGTTAACGTCAACTGCAAGCATATGCGTTCATTTGAAGGAGTTCTTAATTCCGTATACGGGTCCCTTTTGGGAGTCGTTCTCGGCTTAGACTGACGGAAACCATCTGTTCCTTGAGCCACTAGTTATGGAACCAGATTCATGATAACGCGTTTGCAGAACTATTCGACCGCGGAGATATCACCGCCGCCCATATAATTCGTCGTAAAGCACTTCTTGTGTTTCGGTTGGAGAGGTGCGAATGTCGGCTATATTTTCGACCGAGGCAACCACCTCCGACCTCAAGAATAGCGTCCTCACGCATCCATGCACGACGTTGGATGTGGATATTCATGGACTGCAAAGACAACTTACCATCAGGTTGCTTGCACGCTCGTTTGCTACTTTACCAACATAAAAAAGCTACTAGTAAAATTGGTAAAATATGTATGGTACGGATTGAGGACGGTAAAATTTTACTACTTTTAAAGAGAAAGACTTGTTCGATAATCTTCTTATAAAAATATTCTACAAACTAAACTGGTAAATGAGCCTGCTATCTACATAATATAGGGTTATAGCAAATCTTCATTGGGCTGTGAGTGTGAATTTATATATTTCCCATACTTTTATGTACTTTATGGAAATATCTCTCAGATACATTAGTTTTGTTTATTTGTATATTATATTATTGTTATATTTGTATGTATATTATATTTGTGCTGGTTTATTTCAGGGCAAACATTGCATTTTGGACGTTAGTGGAAACGCTATTAAAAGGTTACAAGTGGCTCAACTGTATCCTATTGCCATTTTTATCAAACCAAAGAGTGTAGAATCTATAATGTAAGTATAACTTTTTTATATAAGAAATATATCGTGTAAATGATCCCATGTCCTCTAAATATCGAATAATGATTTCAGGGAAATGACAAAAAGAATGACCGAAGAACAAGCGAAGAAAACGTACGAACGTGCTCTTAAAATGGAGCAAGAATTTGCTGAATACTTTACTGGTAATTATTACATTGTTTCAATAGATTTTTAATACCAGCACAGAATCAGATCGAAGTCGTGTAGACGTTGCAAGCGTACGTGACTTCAAGGTGCGACATATCGACCCCAACCGGCGCCTGTGGTTGCGAATTTGTATTGAAATTTATTTCATTTTTATTGTCCGTATTCGTTCTATATGTATTGCGTTTCTCGGTATATGGGTGTGGACGTCTTAACTCTATCCTGCACTGGTGCATTGAGTCGTTCTTAAAACTGTAAAGTTAGTTAAAAAACCTCCATTTCTGCTATTTAAGAACCGCAACGGCACGCTACCCGGTGGCCGTGTATTACCTCCATTATGTATTTGTTTGGAGTTTGGAAAATTCTCCCTTTTACACTTTCCCTGCGGCGTAAAATACTGCTATGTATTACCTGGCGCACCGTGTTTGTGGCTTGTACGTACAAATCTCTATGGATTACGGGCGGACGCAAGTGCCGTGTTGACGTCGCGTTACAAGACTGCAAGCGTACATTAAGTCTGTGTATTTTTAGATGCTACATGAATGCAAAAAAATCAATATTTCAGTGAATTGCCGGCGCATTTTCAGTCTAAAGAATACAACTCCACTTTAGTGCCGCCTCCAGCAACGCCGAGTCTATATAATATGTGAGCATTACAGTTAAAGCATTAAAGTGAAATAAATTGTCGTTGCAGCGGTAGTGACTGGCGACACGCCGGAGGAGATCTACGCGAAGGTGAAGGCGGTGATCAGCGCGGAGAGCGGCCCCACCGTGTGGGTGCCGCGCCGCGACCCGCTGTGAGCGCCGCGCCAGCCGTCGCCGCCGTCGCCTCCGTAGCGCGCCGCCCGCCCTACATGCGATACTGCCGTCGAGTCGTGGCCGAGGACCTCGCCACCATCTTTTAAAACCATCATGTATCAAGCCCGTTTTGTTTTACATGGTCTGTGTAAAGGTCGAAAAGATACAGACTGTAGGAAGGAACGAGAAAAATGCTTTAATTCCGTGACAATTTCATACACAGTCACCCCATTACAATTGTGTTCCAATATTTCGAAGTAAGATTAATTATAGTTGAACGAGATAGGCCCCAGTTCCAAGCTCAAGCGCAAGGCGGGGCGCGGCGGGGGTGCGGCGGCCGACGTGCACGTGTGATTGTAGAATCGACTATTTATTGACGCGTTTATTGAGTCACCGCTTGATAGGCAACCTCATCCGAGATCGGTTAGTGTACCTCGTTTTGATATTGTAAACTTATGAACTTTCACTCGTTCGACTGTTAACCGAGCGATCGTCGCTAATGTAGCTTTTCACGGTAGATTATTGCGCTAAAGTTTATTGTATAGATTTTCACTATGCAAACCAGAAGTTGCGAGACGTAGATTAATTGCATTATATTACATATTTTGACGACGAAATCCAGTTATGCTTCTATGAACTATGTAAATGAATTGTATATTAAAAATTAAATGATATTATTCGTGTTAATTTGTTAAAGGAGTTTCTAGAGTACGCTGAATTTACGTCAACATTAAAAGATTACTATGAAATTCGTGTGAGCTGATATTAAAATATGCATTAAATCACGCCGCACCGGTGATGTTAGAATACTATAATGACAAATGTATTAGTTAACTTTATTATAATATTGTGTAGTCGAACCCACCTCACGCAAGTCCTGCATGGCTAGGCTAAGACGTATGTAATCAGAATTATTTGCTCAAGCGGCAAGTCGTATCGTAGCCATTGAATCTCATGACATTCTGCACACCAATGTCCTCCTTATCACTTAGGCGAGGTGCAAAGTTGTTTGTTGATCATTTTTATAGTAAGAAATTGTGTTATATGGTGTGAAATGTCTCACCGGATAGTGTTTGACATTTATTTATTGAAAATTTTATTTTCGTACGAATTGTAATGCCCATCTGCAAATATGGTATTAGACGTGAGCACGTAGCGAGCTTTAGACCTTACGATTTGGTAACTTGACAATGACGTACACAAGTCCAGTCAGTGATATACGACATTTGTAACTGTACTTAAGTGTATTATGTATTTTTATTTTGCTAATGCAAATACATTTTTTATATTTTTTATTCGCATGACAAATCAAATATTTTACCATATTTAGTTAAAAGAATGCCTGAAATTGTAATTAAATTGAACATATGAATTTGTAATGAGTTACCAAAGATATTTGCATAAACACACATGATTTGAATTAACGGATTTTTAGATGAAAACATTTCTTTGTACTTAATTTATACTATAGTGTATGTTATTCGTGGACTTGTAACAAAAATGTAAATACATAATGGATTCAGTTTCATATTTTAAGTTTCACATTAATATAACAGAAAAAAGCATGTAGTTTTAAGATTGTGGCTCGTATAAGAAATAATATTGTTTACATTATTAGCAATTCGGATAGTTGCTCGATGTAGTTATGTGTATAACCGGCATGTTATTTAATCTATTTATAATTTATCCCTAAGATGATTAAACTGAATTATTAACAATAATTATGAGAATGATTTGTTTTAATAGTTATTTATTTTTTATTTGTGCTAAGTAGATATTTTATTGAATTAATTGTGTTATATCATGTATAATAAAAATACAATAAATTTTATGTAATTAATTGCCTTAACACCCTTTTAACAAAGTTTATGGACTCCTCCATATTTGCAGATGTACAATGTTTATCAGTTAGTGATGTTCATTAGACTAGTTTGAATAAAATTATTTACGTTGAAAATTCTATTGTTGTTTTATTGTGCTATTTAAAGTCAATTAGGGTAAGAAAAGATTTAGCCCAAAGTTTTTTGTTAAGTATACTGCCTGTCTTTTTATTATTTTCCCTGCGACGTATAACACTTTTGTGTATAATTTGCAGTAACGCGCTTGCGGCTCGTACAAATCTGTGTTGTATGTACAAATCTGTATGGATTACAGGCAAACAAAGTTGCTGTGTTTACGTCCGCTCTACAAGACGTAAGGTGGACATTGTCTGTGTTCATAGACGCTACACTGATGCTAAAAAATGCAATTTTTGTGTGAATTGACGGCGCAACTTCAGCCTAGAGAAAAGCTCCAATTTAGTGCCGCTTCCCGCATTCCTCACTCAATGTAATATATAAACGGCACAGTCAGTATTACTTTTTTAGTTACTACAATCAAATTTAATCGAAGCAAGAACTCTGCGTTGCAACCACTGATGTGGGTTTGTTTCAAAAAACGAATGAATACTAGTGTGCGTCAAAATGGCCGGTGAACAGTAAGTCGTATTTAGCTCTCAAATATTGTCGAAAAGTTGCTTCCCATTGCTACAAAAATGAGAGAGTTGCTTCCTTCATATTTTGGAATAAAAGCAACATTTTAGGTTTACCGGCCATTCTGACATCAGGATGGCCGGCGAAAATAGCGTAGCGTAATTACTATGCAGAATAGCTGAAATATTCAAATACCCAATATTGCTTCTCAGTTGCTTCCTACGTTGTTCGTCAACTTATACCAAACAGACATTTATAAAAACAAACTTACCGTAAAAGTTTCATAAAGTGCCCATTTAAAATATAAGATCTAATTGTGGGTTAAAAATATTGATAACTACCTTCCGATAGTTTTATGAGTTACTTACTATAATGATGGTAGATTGATTATTTTTGTAACTGAAAAGCAATCTTTGGTATTTGAACATTTCAGCTATTCTGCATAGTTATTACGCTACGCTATGTTCATCGGCCATCCTGATATCAGAATGGCCGGTAAACCTAAAACTCTCTCGCCTTTGGAAACAATGGGAAACAATATTTCGACACTATTTGAGACCTAAATAAGACTGTTCGCCGGCCATTCTGACGCACACGAATACTTATTTATTTATGGATATCAATAACTATGTCCACATCCTGCAATGGAACATATTTGAATAGACTTTCAGTTGCTACTCATTCATGTATTTTATTTTCACCTGCATGGCCCTTTGGTAGTTCAAAATCGACGCCTAGAGGATCACCTTTAGGCCATTTATAGACTATTTTGAAACTATCTGATTAAAATCTTGGACTATAAAGGGCAAATAGGTTCACACGAATCATAAGATTACGCAAGCACCGCAAAGACCTGTCATTTATCTTATACTATACTCCTATATACTGTAGGTTTCAGAAAATATTTAGCTACATTCTTTTGGGCTAGTATAAAGAAGTACATGTTAAAATTTTTAAGTTACCCTTATATTATTACTCATATTTTGATATGTGTACTATTTTTATTAATTAAACATCAAGACTTTAAATAAAACATTTGATTCAAAATTTACATTTATTTGTCTTATATCTCATCCAGCACAACAGTAGTCTTCTCAGAAACATACAGACCATCCAAGAATTTTCGGATATCTTTGTTTTTGACAGTTGTTGACTGTTGAATAAGGGCTGCTGAACTTGAAACATCTTCCAGAGAGTTTCCTTCGATGATAAGCTCGTCCTTTTGTTTGGGAGAGTTGACTACAGTAACACCTGGTGCCATCTTTACTCGTCTGATGTATTTTTCGCCAAGGAAATTACGGATTTCAATAATTGTGTTGCCTTCAGTAGTGACACAATTAATTGGGAAGTGAGCGTATACTGCACGCATCTTGTATTGGAAACCCTTAGTGACACCTGAAAGCATAAGTTAAGTTATATATTTCAAATAATCTATATGCTATACCCATTTTAAGTTTTGCTGTGAGCAAGGGTTTTCTACTCACAGTGTATTCTATCAAACCATGAGACTATTAGAATAGAGTTTATTTTAACTAATAGTAATTGAATACTGTACAAAACCAATTAATAGTAATCTAGCAACCTGGCCCAGCTACACTGGGGTAGTAGATTTATTTACTTACATTATTTTTCTTTTATACATGCATCCAATCATTACTTAGTTGCAAAAACTATCAATTAGAAACATCTATTTCAAATGGCAACTGAATTTCTATATTGAATTTAACTATTAAATTTCTTGTCCAATTAAAAAAAAAAAAACAAATGCACTCAAACGGTGCCCAGGAATCACTCTACCTGTTGTTAAAAAATTGTAAGAAAATCCATCCAGTACATTTTGAGTTTATCAAGAACAGATAGGCAGATGCGACGGTGGGCTTTATTTTATAATATTTAAAGATTACAATTTAACTCATATATGTTAAACAATTTTACAGGCTGCTATGACAAAACTTTGTATATAAAAGGATACAGAAAAAGAAATGTGAATACCATACTTCTGTCACCAACATGTAGTTTGTTCATTCTTTCGTGTCTTACTATGAGCTATGATATGAAGTACCAACAAATATACAGGACTAATACATGCAATCATGTGTAAAAGCAGATTGTGAGTATATTGCAGTAAAATGAGGTGACAGAACAAAAAATTAACCACAAAGATACCACAGCTGCCCTCAGAATCCACCATAAAGCAGTTATTGTGTTTTGGTAGGATGTGCAGTGGCCGGCTACATTCACAAGCAAGGCGACAATGTCAGTCCACAGGATTGTAATAAAGATTTTTATATTTGAGATTTTAATATTTTTATCAGTTAATTCTGAATACTTTCAAATTTATATAAAGCAAATATTGTGAGAATAATGATTAAACGTTACTATATGAATTTTATTACTTTTTATAGCGTTTAAATTTGCTATAATCCATTTTATTATATTTAGGCCCCAAACACATAACTGAAAATAGTAATTAAAAAACTACCATTGAAGATTCATGAATGACAAAATATTACCAGTTAAACACGTATTTTTTTTTATGGCTTACATATTTCATGTAAACAATTTATTAAGTTCACTAAAAATAAAATATCTACAATGTTAGAGGCAATAATAAATTCATACAAAACCAAAGTGATGACTAATAATTTTAGTGATAGGGCCTAAGGTTTCTATATACCTTAGTAACTTAATTGATCATTTAAAATGACTAGCTTAAGTAGGCATGTCGAGAATAGACAAGATAGCATTCATTAATAAGAAAATGGTTTGTTTATTACCTTTGATCATGTTCTCGACATGAGAGCAAACTGTTCGGACAGCAGCGAGCTCTTTCTTTGAACCGAACCATTTCTCCACCTTCAACATGCGAGGGTTCATCATGCGAATATCGACCGCCAAATGTTTGAAGTTCCTCTTCAAAACACCTCGGGGTCCTCTCACAGTCACCAAACGGGACTTTACATTAACTGTAAGCCCGTCTGGGATTTTAACTTTCTGATTTGCCACGATCTGCTTCATGTTATGTCCTAAAATTAATATAAATACACTGACATAACCTATCACAACTTTGACATTTTATTTTTAAAGGTTTACAACGTAAATTTTCAAAATACGTATAAGGGACAAAGCGAACACATTATAGGCACGCGTCGAAATAACCAAATTTATATTTAATTTACAAGTCACTAGTATGAATTCAGATTAAATATATTAATCGCTTACTTTCAGTGACACAAACAGCCGAAAAGAACGATTCGGCAAGAGACGTCAGTACTGGTGTTACAAGTGCGAAATATTCACTACAGATTATATGAATCTTTTATATTATTAAAACAATTTATATAAATTGTGAAACTATTTGTTTTTAAAAAATACCATTTTATCATATTTAAGTATAGTAATCGCTTTTTATAATCTGTTCATGAATCTAAAAAATTAAATAATAAATTAAAAAATGTTTCATCATAAAATAAGTTATATTTTCTATACAAATTGGCGTTAAACATATTTATTAATTTTGTTCTTGAGCAAAAGATGTAAGAAAGAAATGTATGATTTATTATTATATCAATCCCAATGTTTCTTTATGTTTATGTTTAATCAAAAATACTCTGTCTTATATTAAAGCACCAAAAATATTATTATCTATGACGTCGTATAAATGTGTTCGTGCTATTCTGTGTAAGATTAAAATGACAGAGATGCTTGTCTAAAGAGCTCTTGCGGATTTAGCAGCATTTGGACACGTAGGTCTGTACGATCGAACATAAAATATAATAAAAACCTAACTCAAACCAGTTAAGTTATTGCGGTTAACTGTCAGTGGACATTGACACACACTTATCTAGTAGTCGTTGTCAAAATCAACTGTCAAAGTCAAATCTTTCAAATATCAATTCAATAATAAGTTTGTGGTTTGATAGTATAGTCATTAATTTTCTCTATAAATTAAATAAATATACTTAATCAAACCTATATCTATTAGAAGTATAGGGTGACATAAACTAATAATGCTTTTTAGAAAAATACTTCATTCCGAACTTCTATGTCACAGAATCTTTATAAGAGGTTTCTTTTAAAATAACCTTTTGAGGGTTTAGAATATGATGCCCGAAGAAAAAATAAAAACAATAATATATTTCGTTAATCTTTCAGGACTAGCTACTAAATCACCATGGGACATAGTAGCTGGGGTATGTGTGGAGAGATTACCAGTGGTCACACCACCATTAAATGAAATACAAAAGAAATATAAAGATATGTTACGGAGCATAGAGGTTGAAAAAAGTTTAAAATCAGATCATGAATTAAGATGGGAAAATGACAAGTAAGTTTTTTCACAAAATCTAACATAATTTAATCTACCAAAAATTCCATGTCTAATAATTACAGAGTAAAAACATTAATGGGGTGGGTACCAACTTGAACCGTTACTTCAAATTGAATTTCAGTATGGTTATACAAAGATACATTATCAAATTCCTCATGGCATACATACAATACAATCATGATTTTAATGCAACACTCATCTTTCAGAATACAGGCAGAGCTTCTTAAAAAAGAGGGTTTAGATGTGGACATTGATGCAGTCAGCAAAATCACTGCTCAAGACTTTGAGGATGCTGCAACAGAAGAACTGTCAAAATTCAAGTTTGCTGACATTACAACTGGTATATTATTTCAATTAATATTTAAGTAATATGGTGAACATAGCAAGTGCTTGCTATCTATATGTTGATAGATTAACATACTCTTTTAGAAAGCAAGTCTAAATGAATCTCTTAAAAAAAAGAAGTCTGGAGTCAAAAAAAGTTAAATGGATTATGAGTCCGTTGGATTTGAAATGACTTAATATGGTGAATAATAAAATGTATTTATGCAGTACATAGTAGAGTACAATTGTTCTATCATAGAGGTACCACATTCACAGTTGATTTTTAATCAAATCTTGTTTTGGTTGGCATGGTGTAGTAAGCGGCTACTTATAAATAAATATACTTATATTCCTAAAAATTAGTTTCTGAAAACATACTTATAAATAATAAAACATTTAGACAATACTAGGCAGAACATACACCAGAGCTCATCACAAAAATGAATGTTCTTGTTGAAAATCAAACCTATAACATTGGGCTTAACAGGCACTGTCCATAACCATTACAGTAACTAGTTTAATAGCTGCTCAGAAAATATGTCTTCCATATATTTCATAACAGTACGTAATTTCAAAAATATTGCTTAAAACTTTGACTGCGACACCGATATATTAGATCAGGTTAGCGTTGCATAGGAAGCTGCATTAAACTGGAGCTTGTTTATCTAGACTGAAGAAGCATCAACAATTATTTCTGTGTATCATATCATACAGATGTAATGTTTGCCCATTGTCTTGTAGAACTGATGTAAAAACAGCCCTTCTGTTCACCCGTAATCTACAGATTTGTATGTACAACACAGGTGTGTACAAGCTGCAAGCACATAGCGCCGAACAGTACACAATAATGTTGTACGCCGCAGGGAAAGTGTTAAAATGTAGTGTACTTGAACTATAATCACTTTTAGCATTATGCAGTTCTAAGATAGCATAGGTTATTCAAATCCAAATCAAATCATTTATTTCAGACAATATAAACAAACATACAAAAAGGTATAATCGAGTATAGAGGCCCATAGTATAAATACCTAACAGACTGACATACATACAAAATATACTTATAACTATTACACGGTTTCTTTACGACGTGAGGTACAGGTCCCGTGACTCCCGGAGGTCTTGTCCACAGAATTTACATAGCCAATGTTAAGGCTAAAGTCATAAGTACTATGTTGAAAAAATGGTACTATGTTAAATAAGCAATTTTGAAATAAAATACAATAAACAAATAAAGAAACAGACAGCTTTTAGGTATATAATAGTGCGGATTTTTTATATGACATTAAATTTGAAGTACATAGATAGATTTTGATACATACATTGTTTTAGAAGCAGACAAGAAAGGTGACAAAACCACATCAGAAAGGTGCTTGCAAAGGTATTTGGTTCTTACAGCAGAGTTAAAGATTGGAAATGATGTAAAAACACTGTTGCCACAGGGCCTTTGGAAAGAAGGAGAGACCCTTAGACAGGTAAACAGGTTTTTTTTATTTTGTAAATCTCAACATATATATATATATATAAATTATAAGACTATTAAATTGTAATTTGCAAATAGTGTATAAAGGCAAATAAAACAATATACCTTTATGTTGCAAAATGTTATGTTGTTTGATTTTCAAACAATTTGAATTTGCATCATGTTTACATTGTATTTTTTTTTTGTACATTTTAATTGTTAGTTCGACTTTATTTTTGTCATGATAATTTTTAAGATACATATTTACCTATTAGCTCATATTTATAAGTAATTATTACATATTTGTTTTAGAGTGCAGAGAGAATTGTTTCAGAGATATGTGGATCGAATTTAAAGGTACAATTTCTATCAAATGCTCCAAGTGGATTTTATAAATACAAATATCCATCGGAAATTAATGGGAAAGTTGGAGCCAAGGTAAATATTTATGATCTAAAGAATTTTACGCTTTTTCCGCCAGATGGCACCACTTGTAGTATTCTGTTCGTTGTTGTCATTGCGATAATAACAATTCTACAATGTGTGCAACAGACAATTCACGAAAAAATTATAAACCTTTATTTCCTTAATTTTTGCTTTAAGATGGAGTGATAGAAGAGGTTCAGATGGTATTGAATCCTACCCTAGGACAAACTTTCGTACAAAGAGCACTCTGTTTTGTTTGTATTATTTCTCTTGTAAAATTATCTATTTAATTATGTTTTGGGTAATATACATACATGATTATTTACTAATATGTATATTCATTACTGGTAAACATAATATAGGTTAGTGAAAGGAAATAGGCGTGTATCCTAAGAAATCTTTCTATTTATAAAAAAATATTTTAAAATATAAAGGATATCATCATCATCTTTATCAATTCATTAATGTCTTCCTGCTGAGCAAAGGTCTCTGTTCAGATCGAAAAGAATTAGGCTAAAGTCCACCATGTATGTATAGAATTCACACATACTTAGAAAATTTTGGAGAATTCTAAAACATCTAGGTTTCCGCCCGTCATTTTCTTTCACTCTTAAAGCGAGCTGTATTTTTTAATACGTACTTAACATCGACAATTCGGAAGTGTGTGACAAGGATTTGAACCACATTTCTTTGATTTTTATTATAAACTCTGCTACTAATCCTAAAGTGCAAATTGACGTAGTGATTGCACCACCGTGGTAGATAAAAAATGGTTGCTACTACTTCTTTGAAAATTACAGGCTTGACAACATATATACATAATAATTAAAACATATAAATATGTTATTATAAATTAATTTTGAGCGTAATAAAAATTAAATAAAGTGGTTATCGCATACATTTCAAAGTTTTGGCTTAGCAATGAACTTGGGAAAAACCCCATTTATCCACAAAAGGAGTTCCTACATTCTCCATTTTCACAACAACCGCTAATATTATAAAAGGAATAGGTACATACGGTTTATAATTTACACTCGCCAAATAGTAGATACAAGCGTGTTGTTTACGTAAAAACTGTTATTTAAAGCTCTTACCGAGAATAGTTTACATGCACACATTTATAACAAGCTACCATTAGAAAAAACATAGTGTACCTACCAATTCCTAGCATTACTTTGAGGCAATTCTCATTAATTACTATCTTCCGTGTTACTTTTACGTAGGGTTGGTATCTGTAAAGTAATGAAACTAAGACAATTGAAATTAGACTTAATTTTTGGGACATTGTGTTCTTAGCTTACTAGATCTGGGTTCGATTTACAAAACCCTGAAATCGGGATTTACATGCAAAAAATCGGACATGCACCAGGATCAAAGAAGTGAATTAAGGATTTGAATACCGAATCCTCGTGTGGTAGTAGAGATTTTAGCCTCTGGGCTATCACTACTAACGTTTAATATTGATGTTTCAATCAGCTCAGATATATTTGCTTAAACCATATGAAACCGTAAAGATTGCAACCCTACATTGATATACGGTGTTTTATATGTCTTTCCAGGTATTCTTCTATTACGCCAATTACAAAAGCGGGGCGGCCTCAAATAAATCGAAAATTAATTGGCTTACAAGGAACGAACTCACGGAAATTCTACCCGAACGATATAATAAATCTGTGCAAGATTTCCTAATACAAGAAACATTTTAGTTACTGCATTACATATAAGAAAACATTAGACTAAATTAGTTATGAATAAATAATTATTAAAAAAATTTGTTTTTTAGTACATAATATTTTGTATAGTCCTGTGCAAGTGTTAAGATTTATATAGGTAAAGGTAAGTAATAATTGTGAATTAAGTAAAATAATAACAATAGATTGCCTATATCTCCAGATATAAGCATTCTATGTACAAAAGATACAAAATAGGCATTAAAACTTTTGATGACGAAAACATTATTATTCTCTTCCTATGAAACAGGTACTTACAGACTTTTGATTGCCAATATTAAAAAAAAATAGTTTATCGTGAGTACCTTTTACTTAGTAAAAGTTATAAATGTCGCGATAATATTAGTTTAAGGGACTAAGATAGTTGCTGCGTTTCTGAATGAAGCCGAACACCACGCTCCTCCATCCGAAAAAAAAGAGTTGCTTTACAAAAACATATAACAAGTAGTAAGTAGGACTCATAATAATGTGTGTAATAAAACGCCGATTTATTCACTTATAAAGTCCTCTTCATCGTCGGGGGACGTCCCAGCTTCTATGGGAGGGGGAATACGGGCCTCGAGGTATACCATCTTTGCCCGGGCCTGAACTCTGGTTTGCACCCCAGCTTAACTATGGTAGCCCTCGCCCACTGTTAACTGGGGGGCTCGGGATAATCCTTCCGGCATGCTCAACTATCGCTGTGTCCGTCGTCCGCCAGCTGGTTTTGCCCGACGCCGGCGAGTGGTACAGCCCGCAGACACAGCCGCTGGGCTCGCTTCACATCGCACGTCAGGTGACCGTACTGTGGTTGCGAGGTAGCGTTAAGGAGGTGCTTCCGGAAAGTTAGCGGATCCTCGGTCCTCTTTTTAGTCGCCTCTTACGACAGGCAGGAGATACCGTAGCGCTATTCTAGTCCCGCGCTACAGGGACTATAAAGTCCTAAACTATGTAGTATTCCGTCTCGATCGCCTTAGCAACACCAAAAAGAGGTACTTACCCACCCAGAACCGAAACAACTCTTAGTTCATCAGGCCGGGGCTCGACTTAGAAACCCTTTTCAATGGCAGATAGAGACAAGCAAACGCGATCTTTTAGCATCATGTTATGTAAAAGATTTTTATAATGCGCAGTTAGCTACTTCCCACATTTACAGCGAAATAATATTTAGCGAGAAAATCCCGTGAGCGCTTCACGGTAATGCTTCAAAATAGAAGTTTATTCAAACAATGAGCGTGATTTACGAGTAAACAGATTTGTGTTCGGTTCCGAACTTTCCAGGGGCTTAAATTGATATCTAATTGTAAACTGAACTTTATTAATACGAGTATAAAGTATTTTTTTTTGTGGCGTTAAATTAAGCTTGCGGCAATAATCGATACAAGATTGCTTTTGAAGTTTGAGTTTATGGTGGGGTAATGAAAGCTTAATTTACCTTGTGTAAATGGGTTAGGATGGAACATGTTAGCTGCACTTCTCAAGGCTCCCGGCCGTCTTTTCGGGCTCGTTTACAAACAGCGCCAGACTGTTTTTCGTTTTGCACGGTGTAAGATTAAATCATACTGCATGAAAGTAAATAAACGATATTGTACGTACCTATATTTGGTATCGTATCTGATATGGATTATGTATTTGTTTTGAAATGTTTTGTTGGACGATCTTGTTCTTACTTATGTATCCTTTATAAAGTAGAAGATGGTATAGCTTTTGCTTTATATCTATGTAGATATAAAAAAACTATTTTGTGCTACATATAGTCTTGTGTAAAACTTCTAATAAAATCTAGGGTCATTTCATTAATGGTTCAACAAACCATAAAATTACACATAAACGTTACAATCTCAATCACAAAAAATCATATCCTCCATACTTTTGTCATATTATATTCCTAAGCGTTAGTTTTAAGGAAATCCTGTGCTAGAATTTATTTAAACTCCCAAGTAGCTTTTTTGGGTGAATTTAAATTATGTTAATATACCTATCTATCCTAATTTATTTATTTTAATACAAATGGGCTTTAACATACCGACAGGTTTTAAACGTATGTATGATTTGAGTGTATTGCATTAGGCTAATTATGAAATTGGGGATAATCTGAAGATTTGTCATCGATGGCTGCTCGTCGCACTCGTTGGCTACCAACGTCGGGGTTCCTCAGGGATCCTTTCTTCCCGCCCCTCTGTTTCTGCTGCACATCAATGATCTGTTCATGCCCGGTATCTATGGGTAAGCAGACG
>DWON01002280.1:0-21137 GCA_018251015.1 Phocides pigmalion okeechobee
AAGATGGTCTCGCTTCAAAGTGTAGCCGGCAACCGCACCTCTCCAACCGAAGCACAACAATGTTATGTTATATCAGTACATTTTCGACAAAATTCGGTACATTGTAATTCTTCAAAAACCACGTACACGGTAGGTGTCGGAGTCACGTTCCGGTTCGCATCAAAATTATAAAGAAGTTAAGTGAAATTCGTCCAGAGATAATGGCGGCGATTTAATGACAGCTGTCAGACACCGAATTTATGTTCCCGCGGAATTATATCGGGACCTAATAGCTACATATTAAATAACAGCATAGTTTGCGAGTGTCGAAGTTGCTTTGATATTATAATGGAATTGATACGATCCATTCAATAATCATTCTAGTCAGTAATAGTAATATTCAGCAATAATGGATCTGCTTTGTACCGATTTAGTTTCCTAAACTATAACTTCGTTTAATGTTTTTATATCGTAATAATCTAATCTAGCGCTGTTAGCGGTTTTATGGTAAAATTTAAAATTTGGATTTAGAATTCTATAAAGCGTGTTCTTTGACAACGATTTGATCATTTGTACTTTTTAACGCTTTTATTAGCTTGGGTTGCATCTATGTATGTAACGGATTCTTTGAGCATAATTTTCACCAATTTCCAGATGTCAGATTAATTTGAAACTTTGCACACGTATCAAGAACGGATAACAATGTAATAATATGAAAAAAAGTAAAAAAAAAATTAAAAACACGCTTTTCCAACCAAATCCAACTAAAAAAGTATAAATAAGAAAAAATATATTACGATGTAAAAAAAGCGTGGGGTGCTTTTTTAGTGATCTATTGATACCATGCACCCGAGCATTTTAATACATCGCAATATTATATATTTTTTTCTTATTTTAGTAAGCAACAGACGAGCATACAGTTCATCTGATGATAAATATTCACTGCTCCAACAGGACACTTACTAACGAAATGACCTCCTCAGACCTTAAGACTTGCAACGTATCTACATGGGATCTCTGATAGGAATTCAGGTTACAGCGACCGCTTTGCCATATTTGCTGCTCTCCTGAAGCCTACATCTTGTGGCTGTTGTCTACATTAGATATAAACTATTTTTTTCAAACAAATTTTAATCTCGCCTTTTTCATGCCTCTGATGACCCACGAGCTAACATCCATTTCGCTCATCGTATTTGCATAGTTATACAAAGAGGAAATGCTACCAGTATCTTGGGTACCATAACCCAAAGCCGATACTGACAATTTTTTAAATGTAATATATACATATATAAAATATTTAGTTTGTACATAACAGTAAATTTTTCTATATAGTGATTTATTTACTGTTATAAGATATCTATATGTATTTATAATATATAAATGAGTTTCTCTTCGCTAATAAATGATATTTGTTCACAAAATTTAATTTTAATTTCGAATATATTACAACATCTAAGTCTTTTTTGAAACGATTTTTTCTTTGTTGCCTTCACTAAATCACGATCAATAATAATCAGATTTCTACATTTACATAAAACGCTGCATCTTGACAAGCGACAAAGTATCCTCCCTCGGTCATCAAGCCTCATTAAGGTTAATATCGAGTTTGGACGAAAATCGATTTAAATGTATCGATGAAAGTTTCGATTACGAGACATTATATCGTATCCTCGAGCGATTTATGTATGGACACTTAATTGATGGGTTAAAGTTCTTAAAAAGCAATACGTAGTGATTGCAGGCTATGTGAGTTGCTCTTTCGATATTCTGTGCTGCAATCGAATATGACGCGAATTATTGTATGATATTGCATAATTAATAATATAACTATTTTTGTATCGGCGTCGATTCTTTTTGTTCTTCTTGGAAAACTCTTTACGACTGAATCAGAGAATCTCGAGGATACTCCATATAGCTGTTTTGTCGAGACGTAGGCGAAACAATACCTATACTTTTTATACAGGCACAAAATAATAAATCCATATTTAAAAATAAAAACAACAATAAAAAACAATCTCGCATGTACATTATATTTTGTTTATTCCATTTTCTGTGTTCTATTCTATACAATAAAACAACAAGAAAACTGCAAAAGCCGATGTTTATTATTTAAAAAAATACAAACTTGGTCCTTCGAGCCGTATAAGTTGAGTAGAGATCTGGTATTGGATCATCAATCATTTATTAAATATTTTGAAATTAACTAATCATCGCAATTTTTTTATGTTAGAAGACCAAATAATAGTTCACTCCACCTGTTTTTAAGTGGTCACCAACCACAGACATCAGGATCTGACTGCAAAACTTTTTGTTAGTACTTGCTACTCCTGAGGACCAAGATCATACCGAAGTGTTGCTGGCAACAGCACATCCAAGAATTATTATACGGTGGTTTACTCGTACACAGCGTGGATGGTTCCTTAATAGTCGAACTATCTAATCTAGGATCAAAATCTAACTAGTTCTATCACCTGTTCCTATACTGTGTACCTTTGGAAGCAAGAAAGGGTATAAGCTTTTGGAAACTTCATTTTAGATGTACATAATGTTACTAGAAATCATTAATAGCAGTAAGCAAACATATCAATTGTTAACTAAGTAAAGTATGACATGAAATACTTAAAAACGAATTACAAAAAAAAGTTTAACTTAAACAATCTACACGGATTCTCTGTCCATGCGGCATAGCGCCACGAATGCTACTTTCATTCCTGCGCTGAAAAACGATCACTATTCTCTGAATCAGATATGAATCAACCCTCTTGTCATCAAAAGCCCCCTTACTAGTCAATTTGGTTATGTAGTCGGAAAGGATCGAGCCCGTATTCCCTCTTTTATAGCGATTGTAATTCTCTGCGCGAGATATGAATCAGCCCTCTTGTCACCAATAGCCCGCTTCATAGTGAAATCGTTGATATGCAATAGAAATAAATCGTGCATAAACAACTTCAATGAAATAGAGAAATAACCGAGCGTTGCATATCGCACGTCGCCGGCTACCTTGATCAAGAAATAAGCGAGATTTATCGCACATTGAACGGAAGGCATTAGCTCTTGAGCACGCTATTAAATTATTAACAGTTACATTCTTAGATGGAGAGAGCAGATCGTATTCCGGTAACATGGCTGATCGTCTTGATATCATAAACAAGACGAGCTATGATACGATAGTTCGGCTTGTAGAGGATAAAGTAGGGCGGTTTATGTTATTATGCCGCGTTGCTCGAATTTCGATGGGAGATAAGTATGCGCTACTTAGATTTGTGTTCGGAATTCTAGTCATTTATTTTAAAACAAGCATGCAGACCATCTAATGTTGCCCCGCAGCTCTTGTACATCCCACGTGCAACCTAAAATGAGCCTGCAGACCACCTGATGTTGAGCCGCAGCCTTCGTACATCGCACGTGCATCTTAAAACAAGCATGTAGACCACCTGATGTTAAGCCGTAGCCTTTGTACCCACGCATAACCTAAAACGAGCATAAAGACCATCTTATTCTGCAGTTCAGCCGCAGCCCATAGATATAGAGTGGAGAGCGTGCTAAGTGTCCAGAACGCCGCCATCGGAGTCTTGAGAGCTTATCCCTGAGGTGTTTCCATCGAGGCTGGACGCCATTGGCGGAGTCGCGGAGGTGCATGAGAACGTTCCTTTGTCCCCACCCCGCGAAGAAGCGGAGAAACACCCATTAGGTTTTATTCGGTTGGAGCCTGACATAACCTTTGTCGTGAACGTTTTTGCCGTAAAAAAGGTCCATAGACACATATGTAACCTGAAGGAAGAATCCTATCCAAGGTCGTATGTGGATGCATTGCTACTCCAGAGGACTAAGATAGACCCGTCGCTTGTATGTGTAGTCGACAACCGCACCTATCCAACTGAACAAGAATTTCTTCATGATGGAACATGAGAGTAGACGGCCGCGATGGTCGAATTACTGTTTTAATCGCCTATAACCGTGACTATTCAAAATCAGGTGAGATAACTATCATTTAACTGGGGAGGTACGACCATTATAATCCGCCGTAATGCATTACTTGTGTTTCCGTTGGAGAGGTGAGGGTGCCGGCTACACTTTGAAGCCAGCCAACCATCTTAATCCTCAGGAGTAGCAACGTATCTACGTTCAACCTAAGATAGCATTTCAGTAGTGGGTGTGGTTGTACGTGGATATCTATGGGCTGTGACCACTTAACATCAGGTGGTTTGCATGCGCGTTTGCTACTCTTCTCACATAAAAATAAAGGTTCGCAGCTTGGTTTGCTACTGTTACATAAAAAACATTAAGTAGAAATTACTCCAAATTCAATTAAAATCGGCCATGATGGATCACCATATGAAATTCGTATCAGCGGCTTCTGTAACGCTCCATTTAAAGATTAATGAACGAATCGAATTTGATGATAAATGATTATGGTATGAAAGTAATTATGACTGTTTTAAGGAACTGTTCTTATTGATACACTCTCCATAATATTATATGTATATTTTTAATATAAAATATTTTACGTGTGATAATATTATGTACATAGATTTTTGAAACACGAGTCTTTGTGTCACGTATTTGCGATGACATGCGATGTGTTACATATCAAAAATCTCGATTCTACAGGAGACTTTGAATTTTTTAATGGATTCTAAATATAGTACAAGTGATGTCATACTGTTAGAGCATGTACAAATCAATGATTTTTTTTTTTTATTGCGATAGAGTAAGAAACGGGCATGCAGGCCACCTGATGTTAAGCGGTCACTGCAGCTCATGGACAACCACGTCCAATCTCAAATAGAACAGAAGTTCTATTTAAGGATGGACGCGGATGCGTTCCTACTCTTGAGGACTAAGATGGTCACCTCGAATAAAGTGTATCCGGTAACCACACCGAAACACAATACATGAAGAACATATTGCTTTACGGCGGGTTATGAGGGTGGCGGTGGTACCGACCCGGGCGAGCTCTAACGGTTCTACCACCTTGCAACAATTCATGTAAAGCATTATAAGTATTAAAACAAACTCGTCGAAGTAATCACGTGTAAAAAAATGGACAACTGTATAACTCGAAATGTCATCCTAGACTTGCTTTTAATACACATACAGAGTAAAAATACAGCTGTCATAATAATATTGTACTTAACACCTGAACGAGTAAAGCCGCAGGTAAGAGTGAGTCCAAAATGGTATTTTATGTAGCAGAAGTTACAATCGAACATGCAACCAACCAGATTATGAAAGATCACAATCAATAAAAAGTATAAATAAGGATTTTTTTCTTCTTGGTAACGCACAGCTATCTACAATTCAATTTATCAGAGCCTTTATGATGGTGACAAGACAATTAATAAATATTAAAAAAAAAATAGTTAAATAGATACTCAAATCAAAATCAATTCTTGACAACTCTTCTCCAAAACGAAACACTTAGTGTTAGTTTATTGACGTTCAAAAGGAGTTCAGTGAAGAACAGAAATTTGAATAAAAATATTTTAATTTTGATTATTTTACATCCAGGAAAAAACCAGTCTTTCACCATACACATATTTGTTCTGGATAGGTATCGAACCCACAATCACTACCCTACAAGTCAAAGTTACTAAACACTTGACCAAGTGGCTAATTAACATACGTAGTGAGAAAGTATCACAATATGTACAGGAAGATTATTTCGTACTTTCAATCACTCAATTGCTACCGTTACGATTCAAAATAATTTTAATCATAATCCCATTGCCCTAGTTAATGTATTTTTAAACTAATATCTTTTAACTAATTGATGAGGTACATTCATGTAGTTAAAAACTGTATATTTAATGAAGCAATACTCTTGTATTGTATTGATTACCATAATCATAATTCCTGAATTTCAAAAAGCTAATTAAAATATTATTTCAATATCAATATTATTTCAAGTCTACAATCCTTATCGTGACGTAAAAGTGCAAATTATCAACAAACAATGTCACTTTTATATTACTTAAGAGCAAAGCCGCAAGCGACAACTAGTACATAATATAAACACGTAAACAAATCGAAGTAAAAGCGTAAATAAATAAATCAGCTGTAAAAGGTTTTAATGCGTTTGTTTAAGTTATATCGTAGGTCCTCGAATAACTTCGCACCTAACTTCGTGTGGAGATTTATCGACATTTTATTATGTTAACGCGATCAATATTACCAGTCGTATCGCTCGCCAATTAGGGGCTGGACGTGTTTTTGTGACTTCCATTTATTTCCATTATACTAACCGTGATATTAGTGTCTCGTTCTACTGTATACGGGAAGAGAGACCGAGCGATCGTATTTAAAATGGAATAACAATGGATGAATGAATACTTTCTTAAAATTTAATGACATCAAAGTAAAATCCTACCGCTGTACAAAATTAATAGCTTTATACTGTTTAACTTCGAAGGGAAAATAAATTAAATGAAAACATCAGCACGAATATCTCGGTCTATAAATATGCGGTTTCCCTCCGACATAAAGAGAGTGATCGAGCTAACATGTATTTAGGATAGATTCACAATAAATAAATGAATACTTTTTTAAAATTTCAATTACATCAAAATAAAATCCTACAACTCTACAAATGATTTACAGCTTTATTCTGTAATCTTTCTGAAATAGCAATGGAACGTGCAGTATATTGCATGGTCACTATTGCTCATGAGTATCTGTAATCAATCCTACTACCTACCTGCAAGCTACCTACTATCCCAACTAGTCGCAAATCCACCCACGAACTGCCTGGGTTCTGAACCTCGAATATCTAAATTCGTCATTTAGATATCTACGTGATATCCGTACCTCAGATATCTAAATTAGTTATTCAGATACCTCTCCGGGATTCGTACTTCAGATACCTAAATTTGTTATTTAGATACCTTCCTAAAATCCGTAATTCAGATATCTATATTCGTCATTTAGTCAAAAATCGAATCGGGCACTGCCTGGACCTATCCTCCGTCGCAAAACATTGACACAGTTTCCAGCACCGAGTAAAGATAAATAGAGCTGTTGACTGCAACCTTTGGACATTTTGAAATGGGCTACCATTTAAGGCGGGTCACGACCATGTTTGCGAAGAACACGAGGTTCTGATTTGATGCTCTTCGATTGTAAAATTGATTTTCATGATTATAATCGACTAGTTGTACCCTGCTTCATCTACATTTAATAAAAATCGATATCCTTGTTTGAATTCGATTATCATTTACAAATATAGCTGTTTGAGCTGTTTGAGAGAAATAATCATAGTATAAATTAGCTTTGTGTATACATCAGCTTTAATTTTAGGCTATGCTCGCCAATTCAACATATAGTATAGGACAGGATTTTTTCAGAGGCCAAATCCCAAAGCATATTTATAAATTGTAGCCTATATGTTATGCTAACGTATAAGTTATATAATAGTAAAAAATACCAAATTATGTTTTGCTGTTTTTAAGCAAAATATGTAGTAATAAACATCCATCCTCACAAAATTTATAATACTATGTAGTAGGAAGTACGATTGGTAGTTAATATGAACTTGCGGATTTTCTTGAGAAATATTGCTTAAAACGACGATTACTTTAACCATTTTAATTTTTTAACTTTTCTCAGTTATTCAAAATATATTCCACACAAAACTATTTTTGAACCACGCGTCACCGTACGCACTTAACACAACAAGTTCTTCTGTCTTTTACTATACAATAATGTATATTAATTAAATTTTGTTCATATACAACAGCTTTGTTGCAATAAGAACAAACTATATCCTCTTATTTTCTTTTCACAAAAAAAAATAATTGCCTCCCAATATGTGACTAAACTTAAAGTTGAATTCTCGTCAAAAAATATCTTTGAAAAGTCGTTTCTAAGTCACCTTCAAAGCTTTCTGCAACGTCGTCTCAATCCGTGGGAACGAATGGCACCGGCCCGGACAAGCGCCAGTTTAGGAGGCGTCACGCCAATCGATAGTCGCTTGTGATCGACTGAACCACCGGCCGCAGATTTATTCGCGATGGGCTACGTTCAATTGACAGCGTTTTCTATCGCGTTCATCTTCATTTACCCAAATTTACCTAGAAAACAGAAATATAAGTCACTGTTTTATAGAAATACACAGAAACATGCGAAATACTAAAGTTTTCAAAACTTAGAAATAGACCAATTTCTTATAATAATATTATAACGGATTTTATACGTTTTACTGTGTAAAGCTTACTCACGATTAACGGTTTTCTATTTGCTAATATAGAACCAGTTGCATGGATAATGGTTGCATCTAAATGCATTGGAAAATTCAATGCTGAGCTTGGGTCAGAAAGGTCTGGGCAATAGTCCAGTACGCTGATCGAGTGCTGATTGATAGACATGAAATTCCTTTTAGAACTTTATGGAGAAGTTTTAGGTAAATAGATTCATTAACGTTGTTTATTCTCGTCCTTAAAGAAAGTAACATTTTGAAATTGGCACATAAATCAGAAAATTCTGAAAATAAGAGGATGGGTGTTTGAACTACGAACCTGCCTATTGAGACGTCAAAATTTTACCTGAACTCTATCACTATTCCATTGTTACGACGCATTTGTTGATTTTGATTATCATTATGATTGCTACGATATCATTGTACCGTTACGAAATTACAACATATTTTTCCCAACACAGGCTCTTCAATAATACAATTATCTCGCATTGATTATTCGGTTAATTAAGTCTAAAAAATCGCTTTTTTTACAAGAATTTTCAAAGACCCGCTACCATTTGAACGTAGTTTAACCTGTCCAATCTATCTCACGACTCGCCGCAGTTGTTGCACGTTTCAGTGGGTCGTTATCGACATTGGATTGTTCCAGTTTATCTTATCTGCAACAAGTTTATTATTTACTTGGTTGTACCTTTTCATCTTATTACCTTGAATTAGATAATATTAAATCCTGGTTTTTGTAGATTATAGAAGTAGCGACCGAGTATGCAACCCGTATGTTGTGTGGTTGGTCACTGTCCATAAACATCTTCAACCAAATTCTGTTGTTAACGGTGTCCTAACTCTGCGGTTTGATCTGGCTCCGGTTCAGTTTCCACCTTGCTCCTGTAAAATATGGTTGAGACAGATAAGAAGTTGAAAACTTGGGAGATGCATTTCGTTTTTCTCTCATAGATGATGGTTTTAAGTCTACAGTTTGGTCTAGCTGCAGTCCCAAATGGTCGGCCTGCTCCAGTTAAGTCTACTTGAGACAGATATAAAATCGGCAGATGCTCTTCGTTTTGCCCTTGTCCACGGTCTCCTGACTTAGCGATTTGATCTGGCTAAGTTCCAGAAATGCCAGCTTGCTCCTGTAAAATCTGGTAGAGACAGATCTCAACCAGGTTTCACAACATATAATCCAGCAATTCTGGTACTGCATTTTTGCCATTATCTTAAATATTTTCTGAGAAATTATTTACAGCGGCTTATGCCCTTACTCTCCAAGGATATAGGGGCGGCGAAAAATCTTTCCGAGTCTTTAAATTACTTACTAAATAAACTGTCTGTAGCCTTGTTGCATGCTATTTCTTTGTATATGTTGTAGTTTATTTATATATTTTTATTCATTTCATTAATATTTTATTATATTATATTAAAAACACATATCTATCAGATATATGGACGCTTTACAAACTTATGACTCCGCATCGACGTTTCCTGGATTGGGGATACACACAAGGATAAGCAGAAACACCCAGACCCAGAAAATGTCTAAATTCAAATCTACCTAGCTGAGGTTTTAACACGGAGCTCCCTGTGTAGCAGTATAGTGACAGTTGCGCAACGCGATCGTCAAACCAATGCTAAATATCGTGGCATCCAATGCACATTTGCTCAACATTTAAATGTCGTTAAAGAGGACTCATTTCCTAGTATTTCCTATTAAGTTGCTCAGTCAGACCTTCTTTAAATAAAGTTACTGCACTATTATCATTCCAGTTGGCCGTATTTGGAGCTGTGACATTATTCCTCTCTACCCTTTAGAAACGAGTTACAGATACTCAATTTCCTTAACAGACCGCCACATTTCGTTGAAGCATAAAAATCTCGATTTATAATGAACAATTAGTCTGTATGATTTAGCCAAAAATGTACTTCTTACTATATGCGTTCTTAGTGTTAAGGCAATAAGGTTGAAAATCGTTTGATCAAATAGTTTAGTTGTAAGTGGTGTTCATGCACAACTTCCGTTTACCAAAGCCTTTATCAGCCCTGGATGGTTATTTGACCATGTTGTAATGTCTACGTTAAACGTTATGGGCTCCGTTAACATTTTATGACACTTAATTTGTTCGAGTATTACACGATTCATCGGTAGCGTAATAATAAAAGCAAGTAACGACAGGCAAGCTTTGGAGTACAGGTGAAGTACAGGTGATGAGATACAGCGGTAGTGGACGCGGAAGCGTTTTCAGAGACTTTAATTTTAGAGTTTTTCGAGTGTATGATTTTTATATGAACCTGTACAAGTCTGTAAATCGTTACCTTTGGCTGTGGTCCTTAAATATTAGACACTTGATTAGGTATCGGTAGATTGTCCCGTGGAATTACTTCTATTCCTACCTATTGGGCACAACATTTAAATAATGTTGTCAATGACTCAAGAGTAAAAGTGAATAATAAAAATAAGAATAATAACTTGAAATTACACAATTCTAAGTATATTTTAATTAATTACTAACCACTGCCTGCGATTTCGTTTACGTGGGATTAAATTTTCGAGTTTATCCAGATTTTTCAACCTATTGAATTAAGACCTATTGAAAAGAAATGAACACTAATTGTCAAGCAAAGTTTACTACGATATATAAGTAAAAATTACACTAAAATCAGTTAAACCGTTTCTAAGATTGTCGTTCACAAACCTAGGCAAATAGACAAAAAATCTAACAACTATTATTTTGGTATCTATTGCCTAAATAAAGACCATTAATAACTTTTCTTCTTAAATATCTTCCTATTCAGACAGCTATCACCGACAAATATATTATTTACATATATTATCAAATTGATTATTTGTACTGTATTGTGTTGCATCGCATTGAATCGCGTTGCTTCACATCACATAGCATCGCATCGCATCGCATTGCATTATATTTACCTTTCCGCTTCCGTTCATGTTTCAAACTTTATCAGACAAAAATATAAAATTTTATGTGTACTACGCATGGCGATCGAATTGACCAAACCCGTAAAAATAATTGTTATTACTTAATTCAAGTTAATCGGATCAATTTTTGATTTTTATCTAAGGAGCTGAAATTGCACTTAAAAGTCGAAAATGTTGTCGAATGTCGAGTAACGTGATATTTTGGAGAATGTTTCGTCGTGAATATTTTTCATTAATTAATTTTCTTACTTTATGAAGCCCGTATAACAGATAATGAAGGCAGTGCAATAATCGTAAAAGCATCACCTTATACTCCGGAGGGGGCTATAAATTGTGTTATTTTACAAAATTATCTGCGTTATATGATCTTACCAAAGTTCCAGGTTCAAATCCGAGACATTTTTTAAATAAATAATTTTATCCTGAAAATATTATAAATAACTGTGGAACTAGAACTTTTATGACTAAGGATCATTATTTGTCCTAGGTGTGCCTATCTGTCCCTTGTATCTTACTAATATTATAAATGCGAAAGTGTTTACAATTATGTGTATATACCACAATACAAGTGTATACACACAAATGGAACATACATTTGTAAGTATGTTCCATTTTATCGTAAAAACGGCTGAACCAGTTTGGATAAATTTTAACATACAAATATGTAGATTATCTCTTGGAGACGGGCATAAGCCACCTTTCCTTGCGAAAAAACAACTTGGAATACGGGATTCAAACGATTTTATGCGGGTGAGGCCTCAGGAAAAAGATAGTAATCCCATATTTGTTAAATTCCTACATGAATGGGAGACGAATTTAGAATTTTGCACTTTCTTGCCTAAGAATTGTATAATCTTTGTACATTTTTTAACCTTTATAAACGTCTTACCCTTCCATATCAAAGCTAAAGATACCTTATAATTCCAGCACATTACTCCAAATCAAACTGGTAGAATTACGAGCCGATGGCCAACCCATCTGTCGGATGGTTTCAAACGACTTCCAACAAAGTTTATCGATTGCATTCTATTGATAATAACCGAAACAAAAGCTTAACGTACTCGTCCGAGAAATCATAACTGAAAATTAGCTACTATCGGTCACCCATCCAAAATCTGACCGCACCCGACGTTATTTAACTTAGCCCATGGTTTACGATTTACGAACAGCAGATTTACGCATACTTAATTTACACTTTGCTTGATCGAAGAACCATAAAAATAATATTGCAATAAAATATAATGACCTGAATGTGCTAATTGCAATTTACAATTGACCATCGGATTTTAATCAACCGATTTCTACCATAAATCGAACCGAAACGAATCGAAACATGCCGAAAACGATTCGATTGTAAAACGACGTAATATTGTTCCAGTGCATAAATATGAATATCACTTTCATAATATTTCATTTGTTTTTGATTAAAACTCATAAATAAATCTGGGAGATTTAAAGGACCTTATGTTTAATTGATTCAATTAACATTTTTATGTATCTATAAATATTATGAAAGGAAGTCCCCCGTCGCATCTTTCTGTCTGTCTGTTCGCGTTAAATTCAAAAAGTACTGGATGGATGATGATATGACATATGATAGCATATAATGAGGCCAAATGTACAGGCGCTCTATATATTCTTTATCTCTTACTCCCTTCCGCACCGTCTCTCTTCCCCTTTCTCTATATATTTCTCCCTCTCTCTCTCTATAACTCGAGGTACGTTAAATGAAAGAAATAAAGAAAAGTAATCGTTTATTTCCTTACACAATATAGCAGTACGCAACAAAAATAATAAACCAATAGTTTTCATTTGTGAAAAAACGCAAATATTCGCAAACGGAAAATTTGACACTTTTATATTTATTATCTAAGAATATACAATTCTTATATGTACACAAATGTTAAGATAGACACATATATTTGTGTCTATTGGCTGTGGCCTCTTACTAATATCAGGCTTAATTTTCAAAAAAATCCTGAACCAAATAACCTTGAGATTCTTTATTACAAACGTTATACAGCCAACAATTACGCGACACAGCCTCAGCACAATAATATACATACGGACACACACATGCATATGTCTCCATTCGCAGCCTTCTAACCATTAGGTGGCTTGCATGCTAGTTAGCTACTTAATTTTCAAAAAAACAGAACGAACCAACCTTGAGATTCTTAACTAATAAACGATATACAGCCAACAAATACGCGACACAGCCTCCGCATAAGAACGGCCCTCAAGAGGTGTGATCTCCATCATTGTTCCATGTACGTCGAAGATAACAAAAAGTTCTATATTGCCATCTACGTCGCATTCCCGGCATTTTATCGACACCTCGGGCTTCATAACGACCAATTAAATGATACTTTTTAATCTGTGCGAAATACAGACGGCTGGCGTTATCGTTGCTGTTTCTAGTGTAAGCGTAGCTATTTGAAAGCTAAAGAACTAAAGCTAATCTCAACCACTAGAAGCAGGAGTTCTGGATGGCATGTGTAATTTGGAAAGTATTTATAATTAGATTTAAGGTATTTCATGTAGGTATTTTGTATTATTATTATGTTAATATTTTATTTCAATAAAAAAAAACACCATCCACTGATATTATAAAGGCAAAAAAGGTGTATGTATGTTTTTTATATATAACGGTGGAGCCGATTTTTATAAATTCTAACATAGAAAATGGCTACACTTTATAGACATAAGTAGCTTTCGAAGCGAAATAAAAGTTAAAGGGTTTAAAATAGGGGATGCTTTTTACTATGAAGAAATGATATAATAAGCTGGAAACTACCGCCCTATAGTGGTAATGTGTAATAAAGAGCGAATTTACATTAAATGTTATTCTATTTGAAGTGTCAGTAAATTTGAGGTCCTTAATTTCCTTACACTACTAACTAACTGAGTAACTCCGAAAGATGATCGCCTCATCTGAGTAAACAACAACTTTTCATCCGACAAACAAATATCGTTTGACACCAGACACGTGTGTCGCAGTACTTCCCCAGTCTTACCATAGTCAAAACGGAGCATCATCAGGATAAGTTGACTCTGCGAGAAATCTCACCGATTAACAACAACCCAATAAAATGAATTTAAATTTCCGACATGTTTAGTGTAAAGGTACTATTTTATTGTATCAACTTATGAAATGGGTGTGATTAAGATGGCATTTAGAGGGCAATTAAAGCCGCGTTGCTATAATTCTTGCTGTAAGCAAATCAGGTAGTGGTGTGATAATCTACACGAGAGTACTAAATAAAATGGATATGGCAAATTAATACAGAAAATAAAATTTCGTTTATTTTTCCTCTATTACATATTGTTTATTTCATTTTTGTTTACTTTTTTAATTATCAATATTTTGTTTCACTAATTTTATGAAATTCGAATGTGATATAAGATTATAATAAAAGCCTAATGATGAATAATAAAAACGTAAACATGGTGGTTCCAAGAACGCTAGTCGCATTCTCAATTCCCTGCACAAGATATGGACCAGAGCTCTTACCACGCGTGGCGTCGATCAAGCATGGGGCTTATTATTTGCAAAATTTTTGGCACTAGAACCCTCAGACCAAAGATTTTCAAAGCCAAGCGGAACAACGCGTAACCAGTGCTAAGTGGAACATATTTGCGCCGCTTGGCTTGGTATCTTTTCCAGCCTTTAGTTAGATTTATTAAATTATAATAAATATTTGCCTTCATTGTTGTATTGTTTCTTGGTAAAGCCCTGTTTCTCTTATGTTCTTGCTCGGTTATCTCTTCTCATAAATTTAAGAGATGAAAGTCTATACCACCTTGTTTTTTGGCATTCGGTTCCCACGGACCAAAGGTTTCAAGATCGAGCCACTTGTAGAGCCAACTGTATTCGTGTCGAATAGTAAGATTTAAGAGTAGCTGTAGAAGACGAGAAAGGAAGACATTTATCCTCAAGTGTATTAACGTGACGTCACTACCAGCACGAAATTTACCAAACTAAACTTTTTTATGTGAGAAGAGTAGTAAACGAGCACGCAAACCACTTGATGGTAAGTAGTCGCAGCCCATATATCCATGTACAATCACTAACATGACCCGAAATCCTATCGCAGCTCGAACGTAGATACGTTGCTACTTCTGAGGACTAAGATGCTCGCTTTGCTTCAAACCGTAGCCACTGCCACATCCACGTGCTCTCCATTACACATCGTGGCTCGTAGCTTATTTTTTATCTTAAAATTCCTAAATTAAAATGTCGGTTCGTGTGCGGAGGTGAGAAATTGCCTTTAGACTAATAAGTGCGCAGTTTTTCCTAGTAATTACACAGCCACTGCCTTAAACAGAACCGCGGGTGTTAGAAATAGGGCGAATACAGGGCAATTGAGTTAAGGCAGAGTTCTATTATTTGTTTTTTTTTTTTTGTTTTATTTGCATTTTATATGTTTCTGTATTAAGTAAGAATTTGAAGATAATAGTTAACTATCTGATAAAACAAGTATCAGATAGAACCTTAGTTATGTTTGAGGTTTTAGGTTCATATGAGTTACAGAGAATAATGGTTGTAAAAGATTATGTATGACTTACAAAGAATACTTAGTATCTGGGGATCAGTATGTATGTTGACTACTTTTTAAAATTAATAGTGAGTCACACATGTTTATTAATTATTAAACGTGAAAATGCTACGAAAATTTTGGCATAGAATAATAAAAATAGCGACTCATCACTATGCAAAAATTTTCGTAGATCCTTTTAGCATAGCACTTTTAATTCTATCACACATTTTTTGTTAAAAAAGTAGTTCGTAAAAGTAGTACGAAAGTACTGGATCCCTAACGTTAAGTACAACTTTTGAAAATCTTCCTACAACCTCAAACAGAAACTGAAATTTCTATCTGAGAGTTTGGTATGAGATATCTGTGTATAAATTATCCCAAATCTATTTATTTATTTAAAAAAGTTACATTTATAAACTAATTTACAAAACGGACACCAAATATTCAATTTATACACAAGCTTAGGAAATACAATGAAAAAAAATTTCAAAGTAATAGAGCTTCGCCTTAACAAGAATTATAACCCATGGAAACCTTTTACTTGAAAATTGTTTCAATCCGCTTTTGGCCCGACGCTCCTGCTTACCATATTGACGAAGACACCATGGAACTCCTTTATATAAATGACAGCGATGAGCACTTAAATTACTTATTTTAAAAAGGCTTCTGCTAATGAGTAAATTAAGCCTTATGAGTACGATAGAAGAAAAATACAATCGCATTTAATTATGTTACTGTAAAAAATCTTAAAATAATTATAATAAAAGCCTAACCTAGTCTAGCACGATGCTAAGAATGTTAGCAGCGTTGAATTACAATCGCAATTCTCTGCGCGAGATATGAATCGACCTTCTTTTCACCGGCGGCGTCCAAGCTTGGGATTAATAGTTTGAAAAAAAAATTGCCACTTAGACTCCACGGTCCAAACAAGAAATATTTTCATAATGTTTTTAGCTGTCCAATTGAATTTAAAGACTCTGGAAATTATGTCCGTTGGTAGTACTATAGTTCGAAGGGGAGGTACCATAATAGCTCTCATAATCCGCAGAATTTTTTGTATTTCGAATAGAGAAATGTGACTGTCGTCTATAGTTATAAGGGAGTAGACTGTTTTAGTTTTCTGGAGTAGCAACGCCGTTTGCATTACGTACATAAACTTCGCTTACATATTTTAAAGTAAAAAAAATCGCTCTCATAATGTCATGTAAGATAATTGAAAAGGGTTCAACGATCTACTATTATGTTGAACTTAACGAGTGGTCCATTTTTCCAAATTGAGATCACATAAAGAGTTTACAATGCACCAATTAAATTAGTTAAAAAACGTGACAGAGCGATATTTTTTGACAAAGGAATTCTTTTTGATTCTTTATCCTTCGTTCTAGAGATTTTTTGTTTCATTTTGGCTATCAGTTTTTTGACTTATTGTAGTCATATTGCGGCTCCAGGCTGTAGGACAAACAGAAACAAATGCGCTATTTAAGTCTCCTATCAGCCATATACCTTAATTTTGCATCATAATAATAGGTAAACTATTATACGTTTTTTAGAAAAGGATGAAGAGTTTGTAATAAATTAGGTAACTATTAATTTAAACTAATATCATCGCGGAAATAATACATTTTACTATGCACCGGGTACTCATGATTAACGATTTTTGATGTTTGATTGCCGATATTTCCAACCAGCTCTATAGCTCTTGGTCTATGGATATTTTTTATGGAAGTAGCAAACCCGAATCTATTACATCTGATTTTAACTCACTGCCACTCTTTCAAAATCTGTAACTAACTCCATATAAAATAGGATTCAAACATCAAGTTGGTCACAGATGCATTACCACTCCTGAGGACATATGGTCGCCTCGTCTCTAAGATGCCTTTCTTTGTGGAAATTGTATTTTGCATTACGAGGGCGGGAATGGTACTTCCTTGGTGGAATTGTTGCTCTACCATCTGTAAATGAACTGGTTCAGAAATTGCTTGTTTTAGATAAAAGAACATTTAAATTAATAACTTTGAAGCAAGAAGTACGCTATTTCACACGGTAAAGTAATCAAGTTACATATAAGCGCAAAAAGATCGAAAATTGAATGAGGCTGCGTTATTAAACTCAAGCAAATGACCGATACAGTTTGAGGGTGAGTAGGAAACACGTTTGTTGTAATCATTTATCTATCACGACGACGACACGAATATTTGCACTAAAATAGTAACAGATGGGCTTTCAGATCACTACGTGGTCAATTAAACTCCCAAATATCTACATCCGACTTCAAGTGGGTTTTATTTCTGAATTTATTAAATGGGTTGTTAGTCCGAAGTCTTCTTTAAATTTTATGAAACCGCAAAAAGTTAAGTAGAATAAACAAAAAAATCATTATTTCTATGAAAATATTGCATTCGTATTTCCATTTCATTAGTGCAATATATTCTACAATAATGCCCTAACAATCTTCCGTTGTACAATTGTTGGGCTGCAGTTGGAACAAAGTGGTTGCCGACTACATTTATATATTTAGAAGTGCAAGAAATAATAGTATAAAATAGAAACTACACAACTTCAGTGACTGTATTGTTAGTGGTTGAATGTTGAACATGAACTGCAGCGGCCAACTTTACGTGATCTACACACTTATTTGTTTTTTCAACATGAAAATGAAAAAAGAAACATTTCTCTTTATAAACTTTTTTCTTAGTTTAACAGTTTCTAAATTTAGTCATTTTATATATTTTTTTTATTGTATTGAATAAATATTTGTCCAATAATATTTTAGAGAGTATTATACATAGTTGAAACCGGTTTCGACTTTTTCAACATTCCTCATTATGATAACACCACATTAATCCATAGTAAGAAAAATATATCGCTAAACATTTACATTCTTAAAATTTTATTAACTTTATATGAAAGGAATATACCGTAATATTTTTAGATAAGAGTCCAAGTGTATAGGAAGTAAAACTAAAAAATATTTTGAAAATGTATCCGTACTTTTTCGTGTCAATCTCTTTATGTAAATAATTTAATCATTAAAAACATAATCAAACGAAGCCCAAACTTTACTGCGTCGTATAACATGAAACATCGTGTCGTGATCGTAGGATACAAAGGTTCACATGTAGAGATAATCAATCATAACAGGAACATTGAATCGCGTAGGGCCGACGTTTATTTTCTATATAGAACAACATTAACAAATCGACAAACACATTAGGTTTCACTTGTATCAATATGTGCTCGAAACAAAATTACATACACTTGTGACTTGTGACAAGATATGTTATAGGATGTGGTTTGTGACTGATTGATACATTTCCTAAATACCCTTTGTGATTTTTTTATGTGGGAAGAGTAGCAAACGAGCATTCAAACCACTGATGTTAAGTAGTCGCAGCCCATAGACATCCACATACAACCACAAACACGACCGAAACCCTATCTGAGCTCGAACGTTGATGCGGTGCTACTCCTGAGGAATAAGATGGTCGCCTGGCTGCAAAGTGTAGCCGGCAACCGCACCTCTCCAACCGGATCACAAGTAATTCTTTATGGCGGATTTTGAGGGCGGCGGTGATACATCCCCAGTCGAACTATAGTTCTCCCACATTTAAAATATTATATGTTATAATATAAGTAATGTAATTTAGTTTTTTATTCCTTCTATTTGTCTTTACATAGTTTCTTATATTTTTATACGATTTTAAACTAATTAGCATTAGCACCTGTCAAGTTTCCCCCGTCACCGCATTTTCGCCGTGACCACTACCCATGCAACTGGTTAGAAATATTGGCGATTAAAAAGCGTTAATCGTGAGTATCCATTATATGATATAAATTATAACTTATTGTTAATAAAAGAATATTATTTATTTATTTTTAACTTTTATACCATTTTATACTATGTACGTACTTCAATCCTAGATTTCCTTATTAAAGATAATTAAAACATTTACAATATGTATGTGTAAAATATTTTAGAAAGTGTGTAATTATATTATACACTACATTTATATAAAATACTAGCGATCTAATTCGTCTTCGCACGGTTTCATTTAGGTCAAACACATTAAAAAACTTTGTAATTCTCAGCATTTCTCTGCTATAATATATATGTATTATAGATACAAAGCCTTCCTCTTGAACCACTCTGTCTACTGATGAAAACCACTTTAAAAGCCGTAAAAATTAAGTGTACAGACGGCGAAAAGTCACCTTGTTTTATACTAAAGGAGAGTAGTTCATGAGCATGCAGGCTACATGATGTTAGGTAGTCGCTACAGTTTGTAGACATCTACATAAATACCTTCCTAACTGTCTGTTCATATGTCACTAGTATTTTACAAGTCCTGTCCAAGTTACAAGTACTGGCAACTTTTAATGTCCCACTTTTGGGCACGGCTGTCATACTGGCCTATATTCAAATTCAAATATTTTATTTCATTGTAAGGTATTTACATACACTTAAGGAATGTCAAGGTAAAGTGTAAAATCAGTACTTTGAGCGCCCTGTTGGCTAACGTTGACTGGGGAGAAAAAATCTGGCGGAAACGAACTCTCGGCTACAGGCTTATAACTGGAGAAGTCAAGAGCGTTTTTCCACCAAAATATTTCAATGCAAATTAAGATTAGTTAGTTAGTGGCCAAATGTATTTATTGGATAGTTTCCCGATCGATTTCAACCCATATGATTTCCGACAAGGCTTAACAACTGCCGTCGAAGGATAAGATCCAAGACTGCCAACTGCTTAGCCCTCATCTTATTTTAACCCATCCATTAGAATTTTCGACAAGGTTTAACGACTGCTGACTAACGACAACATCCGAAATCAACGGCTGATCCGAATGAAATAATTCTAAGAAAGAGCGCATCACACTACCACTAATAATCACCCATCCAATTCCCGACTGCGCCCAACGTTGTTTAACGTTCTTGATCATTCACGATGTATCTATTGAGCTATGCACGAAAAGAATAACACGAATTATTGCAACGCAATGTCATGAAATTTACCGGTCTCTTTATTAGTAATACCACATTCTATTTTCATAACAATATGTAGGATTTTCCAGAATAAGTTAAAGTAAATGTGTCCAAAACAAACCAGTACCATCCTCAGTACCAAATGAATCCCATTTGAATGAAGTAAGTACTCATCATTTAGAATAGTCATTTCAGTGCATTCAATTCAAAAAAATTAATGAACCCAATATTGTATGAGGGTATCCGTACTAGTAGTTGAATGGGAACTCTTAACAAATTTATGTGTTCCTTAGAAAAATTCAATCACCTAAGAGCCGTAACTTTCATATTCAATACACATGTGTCTTAGTTTAAGTTCATATCTTTATAAATTATGTTCATCTTCCCAGAAAGAGGTTTACGTAAGTCACCTTTTTTTTATTGTGAAAGAGTAAGAAACGGGCATGCAGGCCACCTGAAGTTAAGTGGTCACTGCAGCCCATGGACAACCACGTCCAATCTCAAATA
>DWON01002281.1:0-21136 GCA_018251015.1 Phocides pigmalion okeechobee
AGGGCCCGCCGGGGGCGGCCCCCCCCCCCCCCTAATACCCCGCCGTAAAGCAACATGTTCTTCATGTATTGTGTTTCGGTTGGGGATGTGTGGTTGCCGTATACACATTATTGGAGGCGACCATCTTAGTCTTCAAGAGTAGGAAAGCATCTATTCTTAAATAGAACTTCTGTTCTGTTTGAGATTGGACGTGATTATCCTTGGCTGCAGTGACCACTTAACATCAGGTGGCCTGCATGCCCGTTTCTTACTCTTTCATAATAAAAAAAAAACAGCTTTTGAGTAAAATTCAATATCTATTAGTTACTAATAGTTATAAAGTTATTTATTTTAAAGGTAAAATTAGTATTAATTATTGAATAAATAGAGTTCCATTGAAACAATAATACAATATTTACTTGTTATATCCCCTCATAATCCGTCGTAAAGCATCACTTGTGTTTCGGTTGGAGAGGTGTGGTTGCCGTCTACAATTTGAAGCGAGTCGACCATATACCTCAGGAGTAGCTACACATCTACGTTCGAGCTCAGATAGATTTCGGTCGTGTTTGTGGTTCTATCGGTCTATGGGGTAGCGACTACTTAATTCAGGTGGTTTGCATGTTCGTTTGATACTCTTCTCACGTATAAAAAAATACAATATATAAAATTGTATATTATATGTAATAAGTAAAATTATATTATTGTGTCGTTAGAACCCTATTTGTATACTAAGGTTCTAATAATACATAATAATATTTTGTTCAACTGTGTTCCGACCTTATGAGTAGGAGCCATTGATTAGGTACGTTAGCCGCCGGCTTTGCTTGTGCAAAAATAAATAATAAGCTATTTCTGCTTTAAACTGTGTAGTAATACGTAATTAGAAAAATGATTTGAGACTGCGGCATATAATAGATCGGGTCAGCGTTGCGGGAGGCTAAGTTGGAGTTTCTTTCTCTAGGCTAAAGAGCGTCGACAATTCACTGAAATATTGTATTTTTTAGCATCTGTGTATCATCTATAAATACACAGATTTAATGTGCGCTCTCAGTTTTTTTAGCGTCGACGTACACATAGCGCTTGTGTTCGCCCGTAATCTATACAGATTTATACGTACAACACAGGTGTGTACAAGCTGTAAGCGCGTTGCGCCGCGTGATACACAGGAGTGTTGTACGCCGCAGAGAAAGTGTTAAGCGGTTATCGTAATTATCATTATTTTTTATCATTGTATAATTCCAAGATAATACATACATATCGCTACTTTAAAACAAAAAGGCCACAAATCAAAAATATTCAAAATCCTTTTTATTGTAAAAATTCAAATTTTGTCGGTGATGTATCCGAATCAACCATTAAAAGCAGAATAAAAATATCTTTCTAACAGTGTATAACACCTACTTATCAGTTCTAAAATTACAGAGCAATTATACAAGAACTGATTTAGAAAACTTTAAATGGCTCTCCTGTAAAATTAGGTCTATTCGCGTTGTAGCCCTTTTGTTTTGAAGTAGCGATATATAGCCTATAAAACATAGCCTATAACGTGACCAGAGGTACAGGCAGTGTACAAAATTTGACAGGTACAGGAAGGAAAGGTTTCACGTTAAAGAATCACCAACGAATAATTGATTATGTTTCACTTTTTTATAACAGTAGCTAAAACGATGTTGAAGAAGTAAATAAACTTACTGGATCCCAATCGGCCATTTTCGATTATATAAAATCACATTAACTTTTACTATCTAAAATTAAGTTGATATTTAATGTGTTTTACATTAGATTAAGATTATCAAAAAATAAGTACTTGATTTTTTTTTATTCAAAAAAATGGTTTGAGTTTTTTTACATTGGTTGTTTGATTTGATTCATGTTTTATTTACGGGATTCACTATGACAATATCAAATGTTAAAAAATAATAGACAATACAATTTAAAAAAATGTAGGAAAAATTATTTCATAGGTTACAAATTAAAAAATATGTATTTTGAAAAGTTACGATTTTCCATTTAATACACACGATGATGTACTTTAAAAACCTTAAAAGTGAGCATATTAACATTTTTAAAAATAGCTACAAAAAAGGCATTAAATACATTATGCACGTATAAAAACAGATGTAAACTCTTCAAATTTAAAAATAACGATTAGCCATGGCTCACGCATAACGCTTAGTAGTTTACAAAGCTTCTCATAGATGGCAGTGCAAGGTTTCCAATGAAATGCGCGCTTTTGCGTGACTGTTTTTTCACAAGCAGTTGTATTTTGACATTTGTACTGATATTCCTGCCACTCCATATATTTTCTACTATCATGGTAAAAAAAAATATACAATATTAGTACATAACACTACATCAATGGTTGTAACTTTTTTTTTGTATTTTTTAATGAAGGGCAGTGAAATCAAAATTGATATGAATATTTTAGTAACAAAATTATTACTATGAAAAAGGTTATGTTTCACCACATTCGGGTATTCACGTATAATTATTGTTCTTTCATATAATCTTAATTTAGGAACAGGAATTTTTATAAATGGTGAAACTATAGTTCGGTCGCGGAGATACCACCGATTACACGTGTAAGCGACATAGATCTTAATAGTAGCAATATATCTATCAACGTATGTACGATGTCAGTGCTGTTTTTAGTCTTGTTTGTTTTTAGAAAGTGTTGATGGGGATTTAGTTGCAGACAATGTAACATTAAGGAGCCCGCATGTTTGTTTGCTACTCTTGAACATAAAAAGGCAACTGAGATGATTACATTTCTTATGATAAACTTGATCAATATATTACTATATCTAAGTTGTTGTTTAAAAAGAGCATATTTCTTATGAAAATTTTCCTAAACATGATTTATCCATACTGTCCTTATATGAAAACCGTTTTTTGATGTTGAGAACGTACTAAGTGGGTAAATGTCTTTACTTATTTTTGTGATTTTCTTACATTTTTCATTATTAAAAACATAAAATAATTTGAAATTACAAGTTTTTTTTAAATATTTTAATGCGTGACTATATTTATTGCAAAACTTATTAATATTAAAAATTAGGTTAAGGTAGGTAGTTAGTACCTAAATCAGTCAATAAAATTAATCAATAACAAGAAAAAGTATTAATTTTATTAAAATGTCGAGAATACTTGAGTAATAAAATGGTAGAATTTTATAGTATGCATGTGGCAACACTTAGTGCTGCAGTAATTGTATGTATTTGTGAATTTTCTGAGCGCCATTGCTTTTTACCGATGTAATGTTGAAATGATTTTAATCAGTTTTCATCGGCAATACTGTGTGATGTTTTAGCAAAATACCGAAGTGATTGTGTACTAAAACTATCGAACTTCTTAAGTTTTTGTGCTGGGCTTTGTCATGGCCGGTAAGTGCTGACTTTTAGCGCCCGAGACAAGGGCGAAATCGCAAAGAGGATTCGCAATAAGTCGAAGATGTTTTATCGTTCAAACTCTGACGGTAAATGCAATGTTGTTGTCCTAGTGTGGTTTTTAGTTTTAGTGTTTACGTACTGTGCGTTTTCAGTGGATAGTGTTTGGTTATCGTAATACTGAAGCCGATAGTTTTAACCTTTTGCTCCTTGATTTCGCCGTAACGCTAAACATGTAGTGAAAAGAAGGTTCTCGCAACGGTTTCTTGGTGATAATATGTCGTATAGACGCGCTGTAATCCATAAAAACGCACTAGACAGTAATTGTTTGTGCGTCCAGATGATTATGATTGTTGATTGCAAAACGAAGGTCATTCAGATGTATTCAACAGATTTTTGCTATTAGGATTTGAGTAAAAACCTTCCTAAAGGTACGTAGTGGCTGAATCCAGTTGAGAAAAGATTACGTTATTGATACGAGGTTACTTTCAGGTGAGAACGTTTTCTTTAAAAAAAAACGTCATTATTGACGATCTAAATACCTAAATACATACGTAATCGTCAAATATAATACATGTTACAATTCAATGACATTGGGAATATGCTAGGTACTAACTTGAGACGAAAACAAACGTGCTATATCGTATATGCTATGCATGTATGCTACTCCTAATCATCAAGAATGTCTGAACTTATCACAGAATAGTCTGATTGAAATAGCAATATCGTTTTTGTACTATTCCACTAGGATCATTATGGGTCAGATATTTTATCTAGCCGATAAATCATATAGATAAATAATAGTCATGTTATATATTGTCTAGAATTAATACATAAATATTTATTCCATTTCTAGTACACCTAAACTCGGCTTATCGCTTCTGTACTAAACCTGTCTGAAAGATTGGTTATATAGCAAAAAGTACCTTTTTTGTTTATTTTGAATTTCCATTAATCTTGGTTATTATTACATCAAGTCATTGTTATTTTTCTATTTATGTAACATCCTGCATTTTGTTTAGTTTTGATACATAATATCATTAATGAATGGTCTATAAACATATAAAAATAATGATTACTTAAGTGATAACAATGTCTCTAATAACTATACCTTTTGCTTGTATGTCTAAAGTTACGTTCAAAACTTTGGTTCAAGAGGTACATAAAAGTCTAGATTCTATTGCTGCGTTGTGTCCAAAACAAAACAGTTCAAGTTGAATATACCTTTTTCTTATTCAAAAACAGTTCTATAGAGAATCTAGTTTGAATGAAAATATTTTTGGAATATTGGATGATTTAGATTTTATCTTTCCATTTTTTGTTGGTCGCTTGGATGCAAATATGTGGCATAACCAGTTTGCTACTTCATTGTGGACAGTTAACAAAAAGATAAGCACCTGTCATTTATTTATTATTATGTTTTGGTCACTACAGACATCAAGGATGTAGTGTGTAATAAATAAATGAAGAAGGCTATTTATACTCGCAGCCCCAGATCAGGATTACCAGCATTTTGGGTGGCATGCATACATACAAAGATGAGTGAAGAGACGAGCCATGACACAAACGTTCAGACCTAGAATGGGAATCTGTACCATTTAGACATTTACATGCTCGGGAATAGAATTCCACACCATGTATGGCAGACCAATATTATATTGTCTACTGCTCCATGCAGTTGAGTTTAATTTAATTTTAAATAACTAAATGCTAGCCGGCATGCTTACTTCACCCAGAAACTAATGCTTATATTCTGATAAAAAAAAATATTTAGACACTTGAGCCCTATTTAAAAAAATCTCCATATTGTCGTTTCATATAAAGTAATTCGAGTTTAGATTTTTGTAAAATCTTAGCATATCCAATGCGTTTTTGTTCCTGTGTAATATTGGCGAAAGCGATGTAGTGTTAGTATAAATTATACTATCAAAGTCACTGATATCAACTACTTGGTCGTAACGCAAACGTCTGGGATGTATTTGTTATCCGTCTGCTTCGCTATGCATTTGAATTAAATGTAAATTGATCATACAATCTTCGATGTTGGTTGCAATTGTTAGATTGTAAACACAGCCGTTTAAATAACCATCTGATCAGGGTATCATTAAGGATCGTATTGAGTAATCGTATTGAGTTGTAGAATATGTTTTTAATATAATATTTTATGTATGTAATGGGCATTGATTTTTTTGGTCCTTATTGAAAGCCCAGAGCTTCACGTAAAAGAAATAGGGAATTAGTGGTATATTTTCATTGTCATCAACCCATTATTCTTCCAATGCTGGTCCTGTCACCTCCCGTAATGAGAAAGATTAGGCCTTCGTCTACCATGCTAGTCAAGTATGTTGATAGACTTCACAGAGGTTCGAAAAATTTAAAGAGAACTCAGGCTTGTATGTTTCCCCATAGTATATGTCTTTATATTCTTCAATAGTTTACATAGTGTATTGATAGCATCAGTTTTTCTTTGCCAAATATGGCACTTAATCGTTTGACACAATTATGTGACAAAGTTTATGGGCTTATATGGGGGTGGGGTGTTAGTTGAGCCTGACACCATCCCTAGTATAGGTTAAAAATTAGGCTTTTCTATCACACTGGGTCATTTGTATACACCTGTGTTTTAAAAAAATTTAATTGACTGATAAAGGCATTTAGAATTTTCTCTTGTTCTCCATACATTTGTGGGAAATGTAGTTAATCTTCGTACATTTTCAAAGCTTTGGATACTTCCCAAGCTATAGCTATATCTTTGCCAAAGTCCATTGTACAATAAAAGCCAATAGATATCATTATACTGTCCACATATGGGAGTGTATTTATAAATTTTGCAAATACGAATTAGTAGAGTTTCATCCTAACAAAAACATAATAAGACAGGTGCTGCTAGAGCAATACAGTGAAAAATCATGTTTGTACCATCATCTATTCATAAACAGAATATATTTGATGGCAAGTACTGGATTATATTATATAAACTTTGTTAGAAGGAGAGTTATGTGTTTCAAATATACGAACCTCTGTTTTCTTAGTGCTCTGCAGCCTTTACTACTTGATGGAATGTATTTTTTGAGGTGTTCATAGGTTCGTCCTTCGTTCTAGAAGTGACATTAAGATCTTAAACAACAGTCCCTTATATAAATCAAACAACATATTTGATGATTCAAAAGGTGAGGGAGAAGAAAAATATATATTTTTGTCTGTTGCAATGATATGCACTATATGTAAACTGACTAGGTTTCTATCAATAAAAGTTGAGTTTAACTGCTAAACGTGCAATTCGTAGCAAGTTTGGCAAATTTTATCTCGTTGTCACCCATCCGACTTTCGACTAGATCTGACGTTGCTTAACATTTTGATCATTTACAATTTGCGCAAACTGGCTTTTCGCGCGTCTCTCCATTATTAACGATGAAGTTGATAGTTTTAACCTTGGCTCTTTGATTACTTCATGACAGTGAAGTGAAAAGAAGGTTTTTTAATAATAATTTACTTCCTTCTTTATATACATTTTCTTTAATAATGTTAGAAGTGCAATAGTTGTTGTAACCGCTATTGCATTTTGCGACATGCGACAGCTGTCAAATTTGCATTATTATCTGGAGTTCCTGCTTTATAACAATAAAGCAAATGTTGTGATGTTGTTTCTATTCTATTTAATTAGTGATAATGTAATTATTTAACTGATTCTGTGCGGATGCCATCACAGTTGTGCCATGAACTTCTTTTGTGTGGTGCCATCCGCAGAGAATCGGTTAATTAGATCCGAAGCTTTATTTGTAACCCGAATATGGATGTTACATTTCTTGAAATTAAATTTTAAAAATATTTGTCAAAAAATCATTTTACATCAAATACGCATAACCAGTGACCAATCAGGTCATCAAATGACCACCTGAAACATGTTTAAATGATTATCTTATGCATAAGGATTTTAAAAAATGTATATTTTTTGATGACTTTATGAAAATTTCTGTAAACCTAAAACTAAATAAATTTCGTTGCTTCGCAGTTGGATGGAAGGTATGTGCATTTGGAATGGAAGGTATGTGTGATGAATGCTGCATTTTGTTTCTATATTTGTATGAGAATGCTAACCAAACAAACATCATCACACCATTAACTTAGGCAGACAAGAGAGAACTCTTATATAAAAAATATCTCTCTTGTAAATGTTTAGATTATTAGAGTTGTTTTTATAATGACTTTATATTCAATATAGTCTACATAGACTTACAGCTATTCTAATTGTGACTAACAATTAATAAAGTAGTATATACATGTATTTCTGACAATTTTCCCACTGTTTAGTTTTTATTGGTAATTCATTAATTGCAGTGTCAATGTGGCATTGATGATAATGAGCAATTATTCAAGACTTTTTTCAGTATTTGAATGTAAACTATGTTGACGATAAGTCTCAATTGTTGTTAGTTAACAATTACTTAATGCTTCAACTGACAATAATTATGGTTATTACAGTGTTAATATCTTTTAAATTTATGGTATGTGTGTGTTTATGTTTCTATTATTTTATCTTTATATTGAAAAGGTGAGAGAATTATAGTTCGAACGGGGAGGTACAACTGCCGTCCTCATAATCCGCCGTAAAGCATTACTTATGTTTACGTTGGAGAGGTGCGGAAGCCGACTACAACTTTGAAGTTATGTGACCATCTAAAGATGCGGACTAAAAATGAGGACTAAAGTCCTCATTAGTAGCAATGCATCTACGTTCAAGCTCAGATGAAATTCCATTCGTGTTTGTGGTTGTGGCTTAACATCAGGTTGTTTGCATGCTCGTTTGCTGCTCTTATATAAAAATGAGAAAAACTACAATATCTCTTTATAAACTTAAATTATTTATAACTGTTTATAGACTATGTACAACAGAAACATGTTTGTGTATACAAAAGAAATATAAAAATTAGCAAACAAAAACACTACTATAAAAAGTAGTCAGCATCACTGGCTTTGAGCAGAGTACCCAAGATTTTTAATTTATAAATTATTACAAATAAATTAGTACAAAGAAGTAAAATTGTGTAATTGATTACATACAATAATGTCAATTTAATATGTGGATTTAAATACAATTAATTCCTTATTACTTCACAGAGGTAAAATAACTAATAACTACTTGATGAATTTCTTTTATTTCCAATAATATTTATTTAAAACATTTGTTATCATTAAGACTTGCAAAAAGTGATACCCTTAATTAGTTCTTTATCTTAGTCAGTTTACATGCAATGTTTATATTTTCTTATCAGCAAGAACAAACATTTGAGTTGTTATTTGAAGAAAAGGTATTTTTATTAAGAAATGGCAGTAGTAGAGAAGTATGAAATCTATCTGATAAGTGGTCACAGTTGTCGTGGACATTTGTTGCACATTCCATTTAGAATAGGAATTTGTGTTAGTTGAAGTCATGGTCTAGGACGATGGTCTCATGTGTAAAGTAGTTGGCCACGATAACTTTCTGTTGAAATGTAAGAATCTCTTCATGCTAGAAATAGATGTGATGATGATGGTGAAGGTGGTAGGTCCTTGATCAAATGCTATATGTACCTTATAAAGTACCTATATTCTTTACCATTGCATTTCTGCTGTTGTACATGAAAATGCAGCATAAATTTTGCTATTTATGCAGTAGGAAACAGGTCCTTTGTACATATCTTATAAATATTTCGTATCTTTCTGTTTGTTTAAAAGTTTTTGTATATGATTTAAAAATAAAAAGACATATTTGATAGAAAATTCTGGTATAGTCATCCTTGGCAAGTCAAAGTTTGCTATCAAAATCAAAATATTATTATTCAAAATAGATTTTGTACCGTTTTTTTAACATAAATAAACTACCACCGACTCATAAGGTGTCGTTTCAGACCATATGAGGTAGATTAAATCAATCGTTTTTGCATTAAAGAAACAAATAAAAAAGCTAATAAAATTGTCACTTTAATATTACGTGATATTTATCCACATATTAAATTTAACATCAGAGTACTAGATTTTTTCAAACATATATTTTTTATTTACCAGGCATTGGTTTGAGAACTACTTCTAAGCCATTATTGTTTAAGTCATTCCTTATTTTACATTCATGAATGTGATGAGTCTACTTGAAACCATGCCAAATAGACTTCTTTGACTTACATTTTTCCTTGTGTCCTACAAAATGTGTTGGGATTTCTGAGAAAACAAATTACCATTGACACTTGTGAATAGTTACAGTTTTCAAGAACGATAAAGTTAATTAAATTATGTTCATATGTGATTCATATGCGTGATAATAATCATAATTCTCCACTGAAGTAATAAAGCTCATTTTCTAATTTGACAGTTTTACATTTGTTAATAGTATATGTCTGCGACCACAGGCCTTTTTTGACAAGGCGAGTGATGCAGTGATCGCCATATTGGTTTCATAAATTATAATAACATAGAATGGTAAATAAATTCAGATTTCTGTTTAACGTCAAGATGTTTCTCTATCCTTATGTACCCATGGCACTCAATCAAAAGAATCTTAGTGAGAGACTATTGAGTTAGAAAACATAGAGGCATAATAAGAGTATATGATTCGGACTACAAGAATCATTGACAACACGCATGGTGTAGTGATCATCATACCAGCCTGACACTGTTTCAAGTCAGGATGTATCTCTATCCATATGTACCCATAGTGCCCACATCCAAAAGAATCTTTTTCAGAGACTATTGAGTTAGAAAGCATAGAGGTGTTTAAGCATGTATGATTCTGACCACAATGATTCAATAGCAACCGTCATGGTGTAGTGTTCATCTTACCAGTCTGACACTGTTTGAAACAAGGTTGTATCTCAATCCATATGTGCCCATGGCACCCACAACCAAAAGAATCTTGTTCAGAGACTATTGAGTAAGAAAGCATAGAGGTGTCTAAGAGTGTGATTCTGACCACAAGGATTCATTGATAAACCGCTAGATGCAGTGATCATCATACCAGTCTGACATGTGAAAGGGATCTGGGTTCGATTCCCAGTCATGCAGGCATCTGAATGATAAATTCAGACTTCTGTTTTAATGTCCAGGTATTTGTGTCTATGCCACTTACAACTGACGGAATCCTAGTTAAGAGACTATTGAGTTAAGAAGCATGGAGGCATTATTATATATTGGCAGTCTGGTCTTTACAGTTTATTGTGCTCACGGAATAAATAGACAAGAAAAAAACATATGTTTACATTTGATCATGTTCAGGATGTTAATGTCCTTTGCAAGGAAAAAGCTGTAATGATTTATAGTAGCTACTTCACCTTGTCTAGTTGAGAGGTGATATGGCAGATATTACATGAAGCATTAGGGATACATGTGACTGACATGCCTAACAAGCAATACATCCTGTTTAATTTGTTAATTGGTAATGTGGTTAATACTTGACGTAAACCTGTATATGTTTGTTTTGTAATGACAAAATAATATTTAACACTTTGCGGCGTTCACATGTATATTACATCGGGTCAGCATCGGGAGGTGGCACTAAACTGGAGCTTATTTGATTAGACTAAAGATACGCCGAGAAATGATTGAAATATTGTATTTTTTAGCATCTGTGTATCATCTACGAATACACAGACGTAATGTCCGCCCATAGTTTTGTAGCGCCAACGTAATAACAGAACTTTATTTCACCCGAAATTCAAACAGATTTGTACGTACAACACAGGTGTGTACAAGCCGCAAGCGCGTTGCGTCGCACATTACACAGCAGTGTTGTAGCCGCAGGGAAAGTGTTAAGTTAAAATAAATATAATAAATAAATTTTGTTATTTGAGTGTTGCAATTGACACTGGATTCCTAAAAATAATAAAATATTAAATGGTTTTCGACGGTGGACTGAATACTGATGACTTCGTTGTTTTTTTTCACATGTACATTTAAATTTGCTCATTAGTCCAGTTTATAAAAGAGCATGAATGATTTTTAAAGGGTAAAAGACAATAAATAGTATTCATTAGTAGTACATGTTTTTTATAGTTGTTATTACCACAAGTGTCAAAAATTCAAAGATTTTTTAAGAACTCTTTTTGGAAGTCAGTAAACCATCGATGAATCAATCGGTTTAATATCTGACATTTGAAGTTAATCTGCATGGATAATTTGTAGAAAAAAAATTCGTTGTGTAAACTGATCTTTAGGTATAATTAATTAATAAGTGGATGTCGAAATCGTATATAATTATGAATCAAATTCGTGTCTGGTACAATTCTCGGTCGTTTTTAAATTGCTCATTAAGCCAGAAAATAACGTTAAAAAAACAATTTGAGTTATTTTGACATTTCATGTGAGTAGGTCGTGTCGAATCAAGTCAAGTAAAATTTCGCCAATTTTGAATCGTAAATTGTCAAGACCGTTCATAAAAAAGTGGCTGACATCGGATATAATGTCAAAAATGGCATAACCCTTTCTTTGCGGCGTACACCATTGGTATGTATTGCGCGGCGCAACGCGCTTGCGGCTTGTACACACCTGTGTTGTACGTACAAATCTGTATGGATTGTGGGCGAACACAAGTGCTGTGTTTACGTCGGCGCTACAAGACTGGGGCCGGACATTGCGTCTGATTTGCGTGTATTCGTATATGATGCACAGATGCTGAAAAATACAATAAAGAGTATTGTGGGCGCATCGTCGTCTAGAGAAATAAACTCCAGCTTAGTCCTGCCTTCCGCAACGCTGACCTGATCTATATATATATGAGCTCTGCAATCTAAGCGTCAATTAAGCAGTGAGTTGAGTGACAATGAGTTACAATTGAGCTTTTTGAGATTTTCATTTACATCTAGTTGTTTACAAATACGGACGATTGTCATCGATTGCCAACGGATGGTGGCATTGTTTTCGCAACTATTTATATTGTTGTAATTGCATTTATCACTGCCGCGGGCACTTCCTACAGTGGACAGTAACGAGTTACCTGCGTTGTGTCCATTGTCTGTATCTAGTCCGTATGTGACATAAAAGGCGGGTGTAATGTTACTAACGACGATTCCCCATTCAAATATATAGAGTTACCCATTGTGACCTGGAACAGGTTTGAAATGTACCTCATTGTTAAACATTTACATCCCAGACATGTTTGAGTGACGATGTGTTTTCTGTTGTGCTATTATTTTTAATATCGGCCCGAGTTTTAAGTACAAAATGTGCATTGATGTTGATCTGTTCCGCCTCGATATTATTGACAGTTGAATGTTTGTGGACTAGAGATGTTAAAAAAGAAAGAACTGCCTTGGTATTCGAATCACCGTATCAGAATACAGGATAACTTCGCGAATTGGAGGAATCATTCTTGTCGTCTGCATTGGAACACAACGTGCGACTGTATGTACATAAACATAAGTAATATATCATGCTTTATTATTATTATTAATTAATTAATTTATAATTCGTGCTGTACTCTACTGTAGACGGAAGTTAAACACTCTGAAACAATAGTTCAATACGACAATAGTTGCGGTTGAGACCGAATTCAAACTATACTTTTCCTACCTATAGAATAATAGACCAAAATTTGAAGATAGGAATTGTTTTTTCTGTAATTAGCAGGGAATAAAGATATATGAAGTGTTGTATCAAAATAAAAAAAAGATTTTTCAAGTTTACACCTGAAGATTTTCGTCTCACAAAATTTCTTTTCAATACTTTTGTGCACATTTTTTTAGTTAGATCTTTATTATTTAAAGGTATGGAGCACATAAATGTTTAGCTTTTTTCAAAAATATTTAATGTATCGCGAAAAACGAGCAATGATTTTATCGTTAACTGAAATATCTGAACTAAATGTGATATGGTTTTTACGAAGTTATATTTTTGAAACCGATGCGGGAACTTTCTTGTTGATATTTACTTTAAATTATTTTCTTTTGGACTACATTGCATTTACAATATTCCTTCCTATCTGTGTTTGTTGTAATGTGTTTTTTCATATTACTCAACTGTGTCTAACAATTTTTTTTTACAATTTTAATAATTATTTTACAGTTTTTCTTCTTTAACTGACAAGTGATTAAAATTCCTTTATTACTTATTAGCTGCGCTTAATAAGTATTTTTATTGTACCTATTTAAATCTTTTCTATGTTTTTGACCTAATGATTCTGCTTTTTTGGTCTGGTTAATTAAATTTGTGCTTCTTATACGTTGTTGTAATGATATTTTATATAATTCTAATAATATTAACTAGTGTTTCGTGTGTGACTGTTGGTATTTTGAAAAATGGCTAAAATTTGTTACGATTTTACAGTTATACATTACTTTAAAAATGTAGTAAAATTCCTGGTATTCTTGAGGGTTTTAGGGTTAAAAGTAACTTAGATCACTTTTAAAGACTTCATAAAACTTTAGATTTGCTATTTACTATCGTATATTCAATGGGGACATGCGGGGCGCTAAACATAGGCCCCTAACGAAGTAGGGGCCTGTTAGAACCGGCGTCGCTGTTTATAAATTAAAATTACATGATATCAGTTCTTGTGTAATTTAATTAAGGATTGACATTTAAAAAACTAAATTGAAATGTAAAACCGAAAAAAATGACATGAGATAATTAGATTTTTTAAATAATTTTACTCATATATTTTTATATGGGCCCCAATTTTAGTATGGCCGAGGGCCTCTAGACAACGCTGATCAGAGCTCACTCTATTCTCGTGTATCGCATCGAGGTCATAGACCTATATGTAGAAAAATAATTGAGAATGTAGTAAGTAGATATGTTTTAGGTACAATCACCAACGTAATTTTCAGGGATTCGAAACGAGAAAGTTTAGAAGTGCCCCATTTGATTTTAAGTGTCCCTACTGACAACCATTTGCTCGACTTTGCAGATCTAATGCTCTCATTTAACATTAGAAATCTAGATAATTATTTCGTTTATGGTAGCATTATCACACCGAACGATTTCGGCTTGTGATGTCATCTCCCAAGAATTAGTTCATAATATCGCGGTTGAAACAAAACGAATTTGCCTTCTCCGAATCGCAAAAGAATGAACAAAAATATGCACAATCTCGCAACATCACAGCTCGGAACTTTTGATAAAACGTTTTTTATTTATAGACCGATGGCAATTCAACGAACATGAAATTTTAAGTGTATGTAACTGCGATGTATTACTGAAATCCACACCGAAATCAGTTAAGCCGTTTCTGAGATTAGGGCGCTCGGACGCACAGACACAAAAATTGTATCAACTATTATGTTGGATTGTGTTGTGTTGTGTTAATGTTATAATAGTGTTTCTCATGTATTTGCCATATATACGTACATACTACATACATATGTACATGTATTACTTTATTTTATAAGGAATGTTTGTACACCGGTTTTACGTTTAATGTGGATAAGATATACCAACCAACCAAATATGTACGCGTACGTTTACAAATAAATAAATTCATTCATTCATTTAATTTTAATTTTATTATATGTATGGATATAGATAAATAGATAAGTAATTTTTAGTTTGTTGAAGTCATGCTTTACGCATTTTTTTTGAAATACCGACACGTCCAACTGAACGCGCCCAAAATCCTATTTGGCTTAACATTTTTTAAGTAAACATAATTTGGACCAACATATTATGTGATATTTAGTAAACCGCAAACGTACATACGAAGCGATTGTTTGGCGCAAGTGTGAAAACCTCTGCGTATGTCATATGATAGTTCCAAAGCTGGGTACTGACTTGTGACAAAACATGACAATGTAACTTAATACCGTCATTCAAAGATCGCTTTGAAATGCCACGCTTTCACTACGAATGCTCGTTCGTTGCGGTTTTGTGTCCGTTTTTGGGGGGGATGTACAATACTTACATTTGATAGAGTACTTATACCTCTATTGTGTATTGTTTCTCGATTACCCTTTGATAAAAAAAGAAGGATTTTGTCAATCTAGAGATTTATTTATGTGTATGTAACTAATGGAATTTTTAAAATCTAACATGGTTTATCCAAACATTTTGTTCACCTGATGGTAAGCGTCCCCAATACCTTTATATATAGATAGTCTGATAGTCTGGTTGCCAGAGTAATATAGAGATACTCTTCATGGACGCGAATGGTACCGCCACTGAACCCTTATTTCTACAATATAATTATACTATATAATTACTATATATACTATATAATTCATCTTTAATCTGCGGATCTGTCAGTGAAATGAGATATTTGCTATATATTGTATGGCAATATCAATTAGCAATGGGTTATTTAAAAAATAGCAAATCAGCAATGGGTTATTTGACAAATGTCATTTAGGCCGATTACACGATTCTTAACTATAAATATTTTTGATCATTGCTCAATTCCATGTCAGTATAGTGAGAATATATAACTTATGTCGAAGCCAGAAGTATAGGCAATCTGTTCACAAAATGTTAGGTTCATTTAATTTGTACTTTTCGCGTTATAAAGAGACAAACACAAGAGTAGTGCGAAGTTTTTTTATGTGCGAAGTAGAAAACATCCACGCAAGCCATCTGTTGTTAAGAAATCACTGTGATTCATGGACATCAACATAAAAGCTCCAAAAGGGCTGAAGTCCTATTTGTGTACGTAGATGCGTTGCTACGCTTGAGGACTAAGATTACCTATCTAACCGAAACAAAGCTGTTGTTTCCTGGCGGATTATGATGGCAGCAGCGGTACCTTCCCGATCAAAGTAAAGTTCTACCACTTGCAAAGGAGATGGAGGATTGGTAGGAAGTACTAGAGGTTATGATAAGGCATACACTATGAGACGGTCCAAATTTGTCTTCAGTAGTTGGTAGGAGTCTGATCCTGATTGTTTATGACCATGGGTGATAGTGACCCTTAATCATTAGGTGGTAAATGCTCGATTATTTTTATGTTATAAAGAATACTGTATGGTAAATAGGTGGGGTGGTGTCACAAGTAAACATCGATAAAAATATGTTGCCATTAAGATGTCAGTAAGATTAAGAAAGAAAAATAAAATTGACAATTTGTAAGCGCTTTCTTAGGCTTACTTAAATGATTTTAAACTAATATTATCACGGAATGTATACATTTTTACTATGTACCGTATATATATATGGCGAATTTCGCCGTGACCACGAGCCATGCAACTGGTTCGAAGTATCGGCAATCAAAAATAAAAAATCGTTAATAGTGAGAACACGGTACATAGTGAAAAGGCTTATTCAAAATCAATGGATTTGATTCGATTTGAGAAAGAAAAGACGAGACGACCTTAATGGCAACATTCTGACCTTTCGTACAATAGTCCAGGGTTCAAATTCCTGGCATCTACCAGATGTAGGTATGTTTTTCGAAGCTATGTATTTACTTAAACCGTAAATGGAAACATTGAAATCTGCATATTTGAAAGTTCTCCTTAAAGTTCTTAAAAACTACCAATACTTGGTCAGTGTGACGCTGTTGTGAGACGCTGTAACCAGCAATGCGACAGCAATGAGGTTCATGATCAGAACATTTCCCGAATATCAACTAACAAGTGTAACGTTCCAGGCAATGGTGGGGAGACAACATGGTGTTTCAGTCAGGTGAAGGGGACCTTAGAAGACGACGTGACAGAGGCTGATCTGATATCGTGCGTCGAGTTCAACCACGACGGCGAATTGCTCGCTACGGGTGACAAGGGTGGCAGAGTTGTTATATTTCAGGTGAGTTTACATCCGACACGCTATTTTAGTCTTTAATCACGTCCACGCGCATAATGTTCAATTTGCAAAATGTCCAATGTACGCAAACCGTCCAAATCATTGTGTCAAATGTATATAAATAAAATAAAAATGGTATGTCGTTGTGTACACATCACGCAAAGATTATTTGATGCATTTTAAGCAATTTTGTACTTTAAGCTTTTGAACTCTCGGTTTTATCAAAAAATATTATGATATCTATCTTCCATTTATTGTAAAGTTCTTCAAGATTTTAGTGACTATATTGTTATAACTACAACTCCTTAAACGATGTTTGATTTTCTGCGATAGAGAGATGAGGCAAGTATTGTGGTGTTAACAAAGTCCCATCGCAGACGAAGTCACGGATATAAAGTAGTATGCACAATTTGTCCAATTTATAGATAGTCAAAATGGAAAACGTCCAATTGTCCAGCATGTTCAATTCAATGGTTTATGAATATTTTACTTGAGTTTGACTGCGAATTATAGAACGGTGGTCATTTTGCAAATTGGCGAATGGGGCTATCCCTTAAAAATAGCAACGTGTATAATATCGCCTTCAAGCCCGTCCTCTCCGGTCTCCTCTTTTTAGGACTAACTTCTCGATCTACTGGTTAGTGAATCCGACTAATTACTAAGCCAGCAATGAGTTCAATTCCCATTCAGAACAAATAATAATCAGGTCACCAGAGTACAGACTTTTAATTTGGGATAAGATGGTTGTGGGTCAGGGTTGGCTACAAGTGACAACGAATCAAGTGATAGAAAGTTAAAAATAAAGGATGTGGATTCAGATCCTACGCTCGCCTATGTAGTTTTTGTCAATTAATTATTTATTAATAAACTGTTAATTATGAATTATAAATTTATTAATTATTTATTAATTAACAAAAACTACATATATTTTTTTTACGTACTTTATCGGTAAAGGAAAACCTCGTGAGGAAACCTATGTATATCCTAATCCCTGGTTTTCGAAGCTAAGTTTGTATTAGAAATTAATTTTAACTTGTTTTAAATGTGACTAAAATCATGACTAAACCAACATGCCCAAAGGATTTTCATGAAGTTCTCAAAGATTTGAGAAGTCTACCAATCTGTACATAGCCATCGCTAGTGTGGTGGACTATGACCTAATGCTTCTCATTTCAAGAGGAGACTCGAGCGCGCAGTTGGACAATTATCGGTTGATGATGAAGAACGCGGAACTCTGCTGCTTACTTGTATACTTGCAAAGAATTAATCTGAATCTAAATGCAACCTAAAAGTCGCGTGTGGTGTTAGAAAATAAACTTCTTTACACTTCAAGGCCTCGCATTTTCAACATTAACCGCATAACGTCTACTTACGACACTTTGGCACTTGACCGGTTTTTGCATTCGTTTCCCCGTTCGATCGATCCAAATAAGTTGCGTCCGTTAACGCTTTCCCTGCGCCTACAGCACAGCTGTGCAATTCTGGGCGCGACGCGCTTGCGGTTCCTACACACCTGTATTGTTAGGACAAATTTGTATGGATTACGGGCGAACAAAAGTGCTGTTTTTACGTCGGTCCTACAAGACTGGGGGCGGACATTACGTCTGTGTATTCGTAGACGATAAACAGATGTTAAGAAATACAATATTTCAGTAATTTGTCTGCATATCTTCAGTCTAATCAAATGAGCTCCAGTTAAGGGCCGCCTCCCGCAATGCTGACCCGATCATATATATCCGCGCCGCCGTCAAAATGTTAAACCGAGGATATACACAAAATTATCTTAAATAACCTATCATCATCAACTCATTACTATATCACTGTTGGGCGCGGGTGTCTCAGATTGAGAAGTACCAGGCCATACGCTTCGATGGCAGGTCCCTTACCGTAACGCAAGTTTTTTTTTATAGCGAAAGAGTAAGAATCGGGCATGCAGGCCACCTGGTGTTAAGTGGTCACTGCAGCCCATGGGCAACCACGTCCAATCTCAAATAGACAAGAAGTTCTATTTAAGGATGGACGCGGATGCGTTACTAACTCTTGAGGACTAAGATAGTCGCCTCCAAGAATGTGTATCCGGCAACCACACCTCCCCCCAACGAAACACATGAAGAACATGTTGCTTTACGGCGGGTTATGAGGGTGGCGGTACCGCCCCGGGCGAGTTCTAACTGCTCTACCACCTTCTGAAGTGCAAGTGATACTAAATTACTAATATGTTTAGATATTCGAGGAATCAAATGTGCGTGTGTTCGTGTCAAGAATGAGAATCCCAGACTCTGGTAAAGAAGCTGAAATCTTTCCATTATAATCATCTTTTAGTAATACTGGCGGTTTTACTATCATTTCTTTCCACATTATACTTAAAAATAAATTTAAAATTAATACAACAACTTTATTTTTTACTTTATATGTACGAGCATTTTATCCACTTTAACAGTTCTCCATTCTCAATTCCTCTCAGGAAGGAATTGTGCAAGGTTCTCAATTCGGTAGTTTTTTTTTTCGTATCAACTCATTAGATTTTTTTTTATGTGAGAAGAATAGCAAACGCAAAGCATGTAAATGAACAGATGTTAAGTAGTGGCAGCCCATAGACATCCACGTACAACCACAAGCACGAATCGAAATCTTATCTTAGGTCGAACTAGATACGTTGCTACTCCTGAGGACTAAGATGGTCGCTTCGTTTCTCGTTTGGTCTCATTTGAATTTGAAGATGAATTAAACCACTACACTGAAGGTGGAAAAAGAAGAAATTAAATTTTGTATCGGTTATATTCTACGGTTATGTTATGAAATCTGTTGTTTTATTTTATACAGCATTATCTCCTCTCTTTTGTTCATCTCCATTTTAATGGATACCGGTTCTTATACTTCACGAGAAAATAAAAAGAAAATCAAGCTAGTGAAAGTGGTTGAGCGTGCATTGCCATATTTTGGAATCACGTTTTTATTTTTGGTCTTACGTCGGACTGATGTGTGACACAAGTTTACAAATTGTGACATGAGTCTTAAATCAATCCGCTTGTCAAATATTTTTAACACTAACTGGGGCGCTCATATATTAGTAGTGTTACAAAACTGGATTTAGCATATTTCTCTGGACTGAATACTCGCCGACAATTCACCGAAATATTGTATTTTATAGCATCTCTGTATCATCTACGAATACACAGACGTAATGTTCGCCCCCAGTATTCTAGCGCCGACATAAGCACAGCACTTTTGTTCGCCCGTAATCCGTACAGATTTGTACGTACAACACAGGTGTGTACAAGACGCAAGCGCATTAGCAGCGTAATACTCGGTGTTGTACGCAGCAGGAAAAGTGTTAAAATTTGGTGATTGTCTTCACAATTTAATGAACGATTTATATAACGCGGGAGGTAGCGACGCTCCCTTTATCGGTGCCGACGCGTGATTGTCGGTTGCACTTACAAACGAGGCAACCGTCTTAAGCTACAGGATTACCAATGTATATACAGACGTCGCAAGGCTGATAGGACTTTAGTCCATTTTGAGATGGATATCCATGTCCAAAGGCTGTAGTGCATTTTTTGTATCAAAACTGCGTGATCGCTTACTACTCCTGTAACAAAAACTGTTTCCCATCCATTCATCAGCCATCAATATGCGTCCACTGCTGGACATAGGCGTCCCCCAGGTGTCGCCACTCTAACCGGTTCTGTTCCCTCTGCATCCAGCTGTTACCCGCTATCCTTATCAGGTCCCCACAAGATATAAATTGTCTCCCACAAGATATAAACTACCGCCTTATGCGTCCAATCATTGTCACATGTCTTGCAAATCAATTAATTTGTATCGACGAGTCTTATGTAGGGGAATTTATCTGACTTCACGTATTGTAGTCTACATACAAGTGATGTACCCGACAGATTCTAATTACAAAGCTACACATTAGCATATAGATATGGATGTATGGAACTGACGTCCGTCACGATATTTCGCTTCTCCACGTACAGGAAAGCGATGGTCGGTCGATTGAAAATATTTTCGTTACAACTTAGCGGAATTATTCTCATATATTTTTTATGCTAATGTGATATAGTCAC
>DWON01002282.1:0-21136 GCA_018251015.1 Phocides pigmalion okeechobee
TACCTAATATATATATTTTTTAATTTAATATTTTACAAATTAAAAATGCCATCCAGAACTCCTGCTTGTGGCAAAATGAGTTTGGGCTCGTCCGGGATATATATCGTCGTAGACATCTCGCTTTTTCGTAATAAGGAAGAGTCAGACGGAAAATAGGAAATGTGTCAGAAAAGCCAATTATTGTCAAGGTTTTTGTTCATTACTTTTAAGTTTGAAACTCTAGTGAAATTTTAAATTTCCTGCTTTTGCATATCAACAATTCAAGATACATAGAAATTAGGGATTTGTTTTTTTTATTTATTTGAGATTAAGATTTTTTAATATTATGTTTACTTAAGTTTTCCTATTTAAGTATATTTTTGTAACATAAAATATATTATTTAATTTTTGCTATCTCTATTATAACTTTTTAAAGTAAAAAGAAAAGGAACCAATTATTTTCAAGGTTGTTTTTTGAAATAACAGTGAAATTTAATAATGTATACTTGTGTGTCGACAAGAATTCGGGAAGCATACATATAAGGGATTTATGTATAGAAATTAGGGATTTGTTGTTTTATTTGTTTGAGATTAATATCTGTTAACATTATATTTTTTATAAATGTATACTTAAGTTTTCCTATTTAAATGTATTTTATGTGACATAAAACAAATTTATGAAATTTTTGCTATTGTCATCGTAAATTTAAAACAACAGGAAGAAAATCCATAAATAAAGACATACTTACTAATTGGTCCTTATCACTTCTTATTAAATTAGCAAATTGGAGTCAGTAAGCCGTAATTAAGCGGAGCATTATGCCATTTACCTGGTTTAAATCAATTCCGTTCATTACCATAATACGGCCTGCTAAAATTAGGTCAACAGAATTTTATATGTGTATGTGCGATTAAAATACCTGCGAGCCTTAAAAAGGCACTACGGCTTCGTTTTAATTGCTTTACGACCTCCCCTCGCTTTCACAAATGAAAAAATGAGACGATGTTTCAAACATCTATATTTCAACGGTTAAGCCCTTTATGGAGGGAATCTTTGACGCCATGACAGCTATTTACCCGGTTCAATTTTTAATGGCGTCGACAGGTGTCAGCCCCGCGTTACATCGAGTATACTTTTTTCCCACGCAATGTAATAGAATTAAAAGATATACAAAAAGACTCACCCGAGAGTTGTCATCGTCACGATGGTGTACCAGAAAGCAGCGGGAATAGACGTGAAGTTCGTATCCTGTTCATTCTTCTCCGCGTAGAACATGACTGTCGCGAAAATGATGATGGCCATAGCGAGAGAGAATACCAAGAAACCCAGCTCACTGGCGCAGGACTTGAGCGTGTACCCGAGGATCCGGAGACCCTGAGAGTGGCGCGAGAACTTGAAGATACGGAACACTCTAAACACTCGCAAGGTCACGAACGCGCCAGATACATCATCGTTATCAGTTATCCCCAATCCGATGTAGTACGGAAGAATCGCGACAACATCGATGATAGACATGACAGATCTGACAAATTTGCAGCGGTCTGGCGCTGCGAACAATCGGAGCAGGTATTCTGCAGTAAATATCATAACACAAGCTGTATCCAAACAGAAGAATACTATCTTGTAGCGTTCTCCACAGGGCAGGGTCCCAGCGCGGCCGGGTCTGTGCCCGCAAGGGACAGTCTCAACAACATTGGCCATTACGGATACCGCAATGAAAAAGCCAGTTACATAGTAAAATACTAGGGCAGCAGTCGATGTGTGGGGGTTCTCGAACGCCCGCCACATCTTTTGCCTTAAGTCTGTAAGTTGAGGCAGGCTTTGATCGCCCGCCTCGCTGAGCTTATCATCCATGAGCCGCTCAGCATTTTCCCTCTTCCTATCTCTATAATCCTCATAACAACAATCCCCTATCACGTCTGGTAGTATTCCGAAAAAGGCGAGCTCCTCATCGTATCCCGTGAGACATTCATGTTTTGGATAGTGGAGCTTGCCAGTTCTGTAGTAATTAAGTATATGTCTGAAGATATCTGGATCTCTATCGAAGAAGTATTCTCTGCTGTCCTCATCATAAAAGAACTCGCGTTCAGAGGAGCCGAGGAGGGAGTCAGGGTATTTTTCGAGAGTGTTTCTCCAGGTTTCAAAGCGTCGTCCGGAGACATTGATGAGGAGTTTTTCATCCTCTGCGCGACGTCGGTCTTTCGGGACCGGTGGCGGGGGAAGCGGATGGGTAGCTATGGGGACCCAGCCGATGGCGGCGGCGCGCGCGAACGGGAGCCATGCGGCGACGGACGCCATCACGTGCTGTCGGCGCCACCGTCGCCGCTCTACTGAAGTCCCCCCGCGTGGCGCTATTTCGAGCAGCCCGCCCAGATGTGAAGAGTGTTGCCAGTATTGAAACCAAAATAGCCCGACGATTGTCACGCGATGCACTTCATAACAATCGTTCTATTGTTCCAGAATTATTTTAAGGGAATTCAATTGAGAGACGTTATTATCATAATGATGGCTTTATTTTAGTTGTGCTCTACGTATCTTCTAGTCATCAAAAAGTATTTAAATGCTAATGAAAATACGTATTAATATATTATAATTACGTGTACAAGAATGAGATATTTTCTTGAAAAATACTTGCTTCCAACTATTAAAGGAAGACGTATAATATATCCTGATTTGTAATATTTTTTCCAACTAAAACAGAGTGTGTCCTATCTAGCAACCCGATCCCGGGATTGAAAGCCTTACGCATGCGCGAAACGTGACGTCACTGTCTAATAAATTGATTTTCAGCTACCCGTCCCTTTCTTACACGCGGAATCTCCTAGAGCGCCATCTACCTTCCACACCTTTAGGTTCCGGCGACCTTTTGTATATTTTTCGCTGCTCTAAAGAGTTTTTTAAAGGCTTTTGTCTTGGGAAGTGAAAAGGCTTAAAAACGGCCTGAAGGCACTCTTATTGCATAAATGTTCCTCTATTTTCTTACGGCATTTACGTAAATGGGTCGTTGTCGAGGGTAATGACATTACGAGATTCATCGATTTGAGATTACTTATGATCGAGGTGTGATTAGGCTTTACGTGTTTGAGTGTTTAATAAGCGACGATAAGTTGACAGGGCAATGTTATTTTCAACGACAAGTTGTACTTGTAGAGTCAAGTGATAGAGACCTATTTCGATATTTGAAAATTTCGGAATTTATATTGAATTTCATTTTACTTCTTATTTATTTACAGGACATAGGTAACTAAAGAGTACTATATAAAATTTTATATAAGAACTTTTCACGTGTATATTTGAAAAATATATGTTTACAACAAACTTTGTATATATATGAATCTTTTTACGATGTACCGCGTACTCACGATTAAAGATTTTTGATTGCCGATATTTCGGACCAGTTGCATAGCTCGTGGTAACGGGTTCGAAATATCAGCAATAAAAAATCGTTAATTGTCGGTACCCGGTACATAATAAAATATACAAATACCGCGATAAAATAATGTAAAATGGACTTCTAGTCATGTCTATGTCATTTAAAAGATGTGATGATACTTGTTTGTATTTTTTCTTATATTTTTATTTTATATTTAGTATTTTCAGCATATTCATGAAAGTTTTCATAACCTAAAACATATGGTTTTTACACACAGCATAACATCACAGAATTTTCTGTGTCGTGTGTGTAATGGACACATAAAGACAAGTTCTACAAAACCCAGACCCAAAAGAAAAACCTAGACATTCAGATATATGAAAGGTGATACTACTATAGTTAATAATTTTAAAGGTGGTAGAGCCGATAGAGCCCGCCCGGGGCGGCCCCCCCGCCATCCTCATACCCCGCCGTAGAGCAACATGTTCTTCGTGTATTGTGTTTCGGTTGGGGAGGAGTGGTTACCGGATACACATTATTGAAGGCGACCATCTTAGTCCTCGAGAGTAGGAACGTATCCGCGTCCATCCTTAAATAAAACTTCTATTCTATTTGAAATTGGACGTGGTGGTCCATGGGCTGCAGTGACCACTTAACATTAGGTGGCTTACATGCCCGTTTCGCAACAAAAATAAAATAAAAATGTGCCTAACTGGGAATTTAAGTTGGAAATTTTGTATGTCAAACTAATTTTATTTTCCTTATTCAATATGAAACATCGGTATGTTTATAATTTTAATGTATTTAACTCAAAGTTTTACCAGGAAATAAACTCTTTCAATTTCGTACCTTCATTTCCACTACCTTTGTAAATCCTGATGGTAACTTTGTACCTACAGTTCTTGTAATTATTTTAAGCGTTTAGTTTTTTTATATATAAAATGGAAGTAGCAAACGATCGTGCAACCCACCTGATGGTAAGTGGTCACACGCCCACAGATGTTCATACATCTGTAAACAATTCCATTGAGAACAAGTAACATTTGAAGTCGATCACAGATGTGTTGCTACTCCTGAGGACTAAAGTTGTCGCCGCATTTATAAGTGAGCCGGAAAGCACACTTTTCAACCGAAACGCAAGTAAACTTCATGCTAGAATGTTATTTTAATAGAACTTCTTTCTCGTGTAACAATATGTAACAAAATACATGTAAATTTAAAGAAAATCCAGTTGCTACGAGTTCATATCCTATTTCTAAGCACTTTCTTAGAAATAGAAATTAACGCCATCTATATACGAAACGGGTAAATGTAATTCACGGAATGAAACATAGATGGCGCAACTGTGAACTTATGTTGTGTCTTACAATTATTTTTTTATAATGGAAAAGGTTGGTTCCAAAATTAAAGGTAAAATTATATATGTATTTTTATTAAATGTTAGATTTGTTATTAAAGTAAAATTAAATTTCACTAAAATATGGGAATATCGGAACTCTTCTATCATCATTTTCGATCATCAAGAGGCTTCAATGTCGACAACAATAGTGGTGCCGTGTTCAGATTTGAAGGGTAAGCGGAAGATACCAAAATACTTTTATTACACATTAGTTTTTACACTAGTTTAGTTGCATTAGTTTGCTACTTTTTCAATATAAAAAAAATCTTTAGGCTGTCGCTGCTTACGGTCAAAGTCTCGCAGGTGAAGCTCCACCAGGCCAGAGCGGCCTAAGCGATGCTCCGGACTGTGTTGACATCCTGGTTACCGTTACGAACGAAACTAGGGATCTACAAGACCTATATTCGTTCACGTCTCACCTACGCAGCGCCAGCATGGTATGCGTTGGTATCAAGGTCGCATCGCAAGCGTCTTCTGGCGCAGCAGAACCTGGCCCCGTGCGCCATCGTGGGTGCCGGTCGCTACGTCCAGAACGACGTGGTGGCACGCGATCTCCGAGTGGAAACCGCCGGCTATAAGTAGCGCATAGGTGTAGGACGTCCCCCTTTTTCGTTCGTACGGTCAAATAATAAACAGTACCGGGTACTCACGATTAACGATTTTTGATTGCCGATATTTCGACCCAGTTGCATGGCTTTGTGCACGGCTGAACTTAAATATAGGCAACCTAAAATCGTTAACAATGAATACCCTATTTTTAATTGCCGATATTTCAAACCATTTGCATGACTTTAGATACGCCTAAACTCAAATATCGGCAAATGTCAAATGTAAAATCGTTAGTCGTCAGTCTCAGTACATACTGAGAAATACCATATTTTTAAAGGATGTATTTTAAATAAAAAATAGAACACTTTATAAAATTTACATTTATTCTTACATTCAAAATCACGTACTATGTACAGGTAGAAAGAAAAGCGCACTAGAAATGCACAAAAATATTTTTCTGTTTACAAAATGATCCACGTTTTGAAATAAAATTTTATTTAAAATGTAAAATAAATGCCTGAATACAATAAATTGATATGATGTAAAGTAAATTTACGTAATTTGAAAAGCAAAGCACGGACATTAATCTATTTACAAAAATTACTGTTATATTTAATTTCGTATTATTTATCCTTGTGCGCCATTTTCTTATAAAAAAAAAAACAAATTTTGGACCTAATATAGCAAAAATACAAATACGTGGAATGCACGGTGGAATGTTTTTTTAATATAATAAATAAGTAATAACTAATAATACGTGTAAAAATCAAAAATAAAAATAGCTTAAATATTTTTTATCTGTATCTAAGTGTTTATGAAAATAACTTTGCATTGTTTATGATAAACTAATTCTATTAAATTGCACTTATATATTTCTTTGGTGAAAAAAGACAATTAAATTATTATTAAAACATTTTAAACCACGAAGTCACGACGAGGGAACGACTAGACTAGTTTTATTTCGAAAAATAAATTAATTAAGTACTTAAATAAATTACTCTACAACTATTTTACTTAAATATTGGAACATAAAATATAATTTATTTAACTACATTAAAAAATAAATACGTCGCTTTTTGATAATAACAAAAAAAATTGACGCGTCCATCGGAATTTTTTGCATTTATTTTTAGATTTTTTTATTTAAAGCTCCGTACAAAATAACGCGTTACCCGTGCAGAAAGCGGGTAGCTGACTATTTTGCAGTAATTAAGTAGCAAACGAACATAACTTACATTTACCTTCTATTTTAATACAACTATAATATGTTTTTATTCTGTCAAACAATCCTGATACATTAATGAAAATCGACAATGATTGTAATTAAAAACTTTGCGCAAATTATCTCATTTGCTACTTTAATTACACACAAAAACACATAAAAGTTATTGTGACAATTCCGAATAATTCATATGAAAATGATTGAATAACTCACTATCCTGATTGTACGAAATATTGCATTCGCCAAAACTAGAAAACTTACCTTCCATGAGCAACAATTATAAGGCGGCCTAATATAGGTTATTCAAGGTTTAAAACCACTAATCTATCGTCTCAGTCATCAACATAGTATCGTCGTTAGTAAAACTATAATATACACTTAGCAGGGAGGTACCGTAACCCTCATAATCGGTAAAAAAATTACTTTGTTTTGATTAATGAAATATTATTGCTCAGTGAACTTACAAGCGAAACGACTACTTTAGTCTTCAGGAGTACCTACAAATTTAGTTCGACAGTACCAATGCCACCATCAGTAACCACCGTGAATTAATTATTGTCTTTCGGCTAGAGATAATTTCTGGGTACTATTACAAGCGCCCATTTTAGTACTCACGAGTAACAAAGTTTTAGTACGACAAGGTAGGTAGTAAAGCCGATATCGGATCCCTCATTGAAACAATCCTTCTTTTTCCGTTGGAGATTTTTTCCAAAGACACTTACAAGTGATGCGACCTCATACATTTGAGACCTCTAGAGTAGCAACGCGTTTACATACAACCTCCTAAGATTTTAGTTTTACGTAACGTACTAACTAATCCGTACGTTCCAGTACTTATTATTATTATTTTTTATGTATAAGGATGATAAAATATTATTTTTTGTGTTTTTAGTTTTGTAAAATGTCACTAGCGTATACCGATATTTGTTACTCTTACATGAAATTGTGTCTGCATTGTTTTTTATCGACAAATAAATATTTTTCTTTCTTTCTTCTTTCATAAATTATATGATATAAAACGATATAAGGATAACAAATATCGTCAAATATTAATTTCACGTTAACTAAAGAGTTTTCGAGCTAATGTCGACTGATCAATTGCAAATTAATAAATGTACTTAAAGTACTGGTCAAACAAAACGATTACCAGTGGCGAGACGAGACATAGCGCTATTATCTTAGTCTAATCACTTTCCGCGTTGTTGTAACCACAAATATTGTTTTGTTCTCTTGATAACAAAACCAAAGTATTACCATCAGTAACAAAGAACCTTTGTTGAGTATTAAACATTCATTTTTTATAAACAGATAATATATGTATATATTGCATTTTATAAGTAACGTCACTGCGCCATCAAGATAAGACCGACCCGTTACATCGCGTCAAATCACGTGATTGTTACGTTAATTTGAATACATTCCTACAGTTAGCTGACGCAATCGTCGTGAACGAATTTTGTACCACAACCCGCGTCGCATTCGCCTCAATTTGACCGAAGCTTTAATTATATATTTGATAATTAAAATTAACGTATCTGATAATTAAAATTAACATACTTAATAATTAAAATTAACGTGGCTGATAATTAAAATTATATATTTTATAATTAAAATTAAGATATTTGATAATTAAAATGAAAATACTGTATTGATGCTGAGAAGATAATAAGTGGCAAGTCTCCAACATTAACCTTTATCCTACATTTGCACAATTTGGACTAGATTTCTCAACTTACAATTCAAGCCGCCTAAATAAGTTATTTATATCTAATTTATTATGTTTAAGTAATATCACGTACGAATTTGCTTCTCTGTTAATTTCCTACTGCATTTGTCATAAAATTGGAATGTAAAGGAGAACTCTTGACTAGATGTTAAATAAAAATAAGTTACAAAAGTCAATATAAGCAAAAATGACGAAAAAATACATTAAATAGACATATTGCAACAGTTAACAGATAATTAATTATAGACTTCCAACAACAGTTGTGTCACAGTATAGCAGAGTATACAGTACTTACAAGTTATGGAAATACTGATATATATGGATGTATATTTTGAAAAATTATACAAATATCAAAAATATTACGTACGTCTAAATTTCGCATCACTAAGCAAGTTAACTTATAAGTGGATTGATTTATAATTAATTTCTGTATGACAGACCGATTTTTAATTAATAATAATAAAATTTTAGTAAATAATAAATAATAATTGATAAATAGTAAATAATTTCTGTAGACTTCTAGGATATTAAAATATAATAGTAGAATAACATCAAAGGTGGGAGAACTATTGTTCGACAGGGGAGGTACCACCGCTACCCTCATAATCCGCCATAAAGCATTATTTGTGTTTCGGTTGGAGAGGTGCGATGCCGGCTACAATTTGAAGCAGTACAACCATCTTCAGGAGTAGCAACGTATCTACGTTCGAGCTCAGATAGGATTTTAGTCGTGTTTGTGGTTGTACGTGGATGTCTATGAGCTGTGACTACTTAACATCAGGTGGTTTGCAGGCTCGTTTGCTACACTTCTCACAAAAAAAAGAACCTTACATAAGGCACAGGAGCACGTGTATTGATCCCCTGTATATGAATTCTGTTTCAAATATAATTCTCCATTTAGACTTACATAATATCTTTGAAGCAATAAGGATTATTTATCTCTCACCTTTTTGAAAATAACATCTGCATTGTCAAAACACGTAAAACATACAGTCATCCATAAAAATCCATATTTTTCTGAACACCTCGATTTATTATTGGAGTCAAATAAATACGATTATTTATATCCATATTGCTTGGTAAAGTAAAATAGAATATACATATGTGATAAAAAAAATACGAAAAATTACTAGTGCATAAACAGTCATGATAATATAAACAAAGGGTATTCAAAAAGATATTAAATTAATATTAATATAGAATTACTTTAATTATCAATATGGATATCTTTTTTTTTTTATAATTAGAGGTTTATTTCATTTACTGCAACTCATATTGCTTTGTAAAATAATTGACAATAATAACTAAATACTAGATTATCGAGACTACCATATTGTGAAAAATAAACTGAAATTTTACTTAGCATATTTTGAATTTCATGGAAGTAAAAATAAAATAAATATTTTTTCAATAACCCTTTTGAACACCCTTGTACAAACGGACACCGAGTAATAATTACGTGATATACAAATGTGACAATAATTCACATCAATTTTGTACATATTGACCTTGAAACCTACATACAAATTGTCCATAGCCCGATTTAATCGAACATTTCTACTAACAACTCTCATAGCAATGTCGAAATAATCCTTTATCGACAACCCTTGACTTCTGTTATTGCATCTATTACCTATAAAGCTATGAAATCACTAGAGGGCCTCCAAAACCCACAATACACAAAACTGCAACAGACGGATGACAATCTAAATAAAAATCCCAATCTTAATCTACCTTTGGTAAGCTATACAATTACTATTTTGTACATGTATTAAAATACATAACATTTATTCGTATTATCTACTTTTAAAACCGCCATCGCTAAACCTAATCCCGTAGCCGAGCACCCTCCAGTGATTTCAAAACACACTAACAATGAAAAATACATACCGCTGAGCTAAAAAAACGACTAAATTATATATAACTATTCGATTACGTTGACTAGAAATGTATATACTGAGAGATCAATCCTGGACCATAACCTTCTTTAACACCACTCCGCACTAATGTTCCTTTACTTAACTGTACACTCACTTTTAGTTGTCAATATTACAATATGACTAATCTAAACGGTTTTGAGTAAACAAAAAGTAAACAAAAAAAATAGATATAGAAACAAAGATAATAAACGTCAAGATAAAACAAAACTAAATACGTATCTTTTATCCAGCTTAGAAAAAAATATCAAGACTTAGTTTTAAGGACTAACGAAGTATTAATTTCGAAAGAAGAATCTATGATAATTCTTCAAATAAGGGAAATTGTTCATTACCGTCAGATATATCATATTCAACATTTACATTGACAACTTTAAGCTCTTCTCAGAGCACTAACAGAGTCTGTGGAACAGGGCGTCACAAGAGATGATCGTCTTGATCATCGTGGTCTTCCTCTGATTCAGCCGAATCTAGACTGGGTACATGGTCCAGATCGTGACTATCGCAGTGCGGGTCCATTTCTGTGGAGGGTGCGTCATCGTCCTTCCACTTGTCCATCGATCTTCTTCTAGCGTTCATGAAGAAGTTGCCGACTGTCGTTGGCTCCAGGCCTAACTGTCTGGCTATCGTAACTTGCATCTCTTTTGATGGCCTTTTGGTTTCCTGAAACATTGTTTTTATTTTCGATCAAAACATTTTTGTCATTAACAGTTTCATAACTTCAGCAAAAATATTCATCACCTAACATAAATGTAAATTTATTGCATATTTTATGTTTTATTGAAATAAAATGTTAACGTAATTAAATAACCTACATAAAATATCTTAATCCTAATTAAACATTTTACAAATTAAAAATGCCACCCAGAACTCCTGGCGGTGGCATAGTGCCCAGAACACTGACAGCATTCCCTCGTTGTGTGGCCAGACCTATTATTTGAGCGAAATTGCTCTGGCGCCTCTGGTCACTCGAGGCGACGACGTATGCATATTTTATTAATTATCTTTGATTACAAATTCTTATTTATCGTCGATACATCTGTTTTAGCTACAATTTTCTAAGCTTATTTACACGATTTTAAACAATATTTTAAAATTTTCTCCTCTTTGTCTAAATGTATTTTGAAACGCACTGACTGAAATCTAAAACCTTTACAGAAAGGAGTTCTTTAGAAATAAGACTTTGCAGAGGACAACGTAAGTTACTTTTTGTCTCAAGAAGTTAAACAGATTTAGGGATTTAGTTACTTTATTTTATATTAGGCATATGTAAAAAAACAACATGAGAAAACAAATGACTTTGCTGTTTTTCAATTCTACTTATGTTGATGGGATTTTATTATATTACGAGAAGAGCAAATGACCAAGCATGCCATCTGATTTTATGTGGTCGCTACAGCCCATGGAAATCCACATCTAGCCCTGAACATGATTGAATTCCTATCTATAGTCGTATGTAGATGCGTGGCTACTCCTGAGGACCAAGATGATATCTCACTTTAGGTTCTAGGAACGTGTACTACCGTCTCTTATGCAATAACGGAAATATAAATAAGATTTTTCTACTATTTTAAACTGATATTATCGCGGAATCCATACATTATGTTATAAAACGGAACGTGATCACGAGCCATGCGACTGGTTCGAAATATCGGCAATTAAAAATAAAAAATCATTAATCGTGAGTACGCGTTATATAACATAACGAATGATTTTTTCGTTACCTTAAAAATAGCTTGTAGAGTACGCCGCTGGAGGTCTGTGAAAACCAAACGCGGCTTCTTCGGTGAAGGGAGAGTACCCGAATCCATATCCTCCTTGCGCTTGCAAGCTGAAATATAATAAAATATCAGTTAGCAATTACTTGAGGAAATTTTATATTTGAACTTAATTAGAAACTGGCACGGCTTTACTTTTTCTATGTCTTTGTAAAATAACATAATATGTAAATTTTAAAGTCTAAAATATCATGTTCCCGTGTTTTGTTTTTGATTTATATATATTTTACATTAAGTGAAGTACGAATGTACATCTTTATATTAGTGAAGATACTGTTGATGTAGTTACATTTTGTCTAAATACTTTTCCGTGGACAAAAATTAATCATTCTCAAATGGTTTTTGTCTTTCAGACCTAAGCGTTGATTTAGATTAAAATAAGAATATTTTAATTGTGTTTTATTCAATTATATTGAAACAAGTATTTTCCTTCCATTATTCTTAGTTTATGTCGAATGAAATGACTAAATTTAATAAATTATTCAGTTATTGGAACATCTATAATTTCTTCTAGATCTACAATAAATAATTGAGGTTCAAACTTTGAATAATCAATATAATAACTATAGATATTTCCTTAAAATAATGCACACCACTTATAAAACATTTTAATTGCAACGCTACGTAATTAAAAGCATAAAAATAATAAAAAGACTCTTACTGCCTCTCTGGGGTATCTGGGCCGCTGAAACAAACAAAAGTTATTAGATAAAATAATTAACATCAGGTATATTCGTCACTGCTGAAATGGTCTATGACCATTGCCTTAAGCCCTTGCAATACCTAAGGACAACAACCATGCTACTAAACACAAACTACCTTCAAAGCCTTCTTTTGATTTAGCAGAGGTACTTTTAAAAGTTATTGACACAACTTGTAATATTGTTAATGAATTAAAACAAAAGAAGACTCATTGGCAGACTTGAATCCTAGAAAACAAAATAGAGAACATATATCTAATAACAAATCAAAACACGAACATCGAAAATTTTATAATATTTTTACATTTGAGCGCAAAATTTACAAATCCGCTGCGCTCTGTTAAATTCATAATAAAACAGTTCACTAAAATCTAGTTTGACACGTTGGACCAGTATAGAAAATAGTTAAGAATAATTTTAAAGAAGTGACGAAACAGAAAAAATTTAAAAATGTTGAAACTAAAGTTCTTCGTACTGATTCCAATGTGTCGATAACGCTAAACATAGACTTATTATTCAAAATCATATACCTGGCGACAATGTAAACAACAATAAAGGGTTCTGAAATCTCGCAGGCACCTATGAAATTATACCAAAAACTATGACAGCCCGGGCGCGGGGGAAAACAAAACGGGAGGGAAGGGCAGCGGTAGCAGTCTAACATTCATCTTGGCTTCTCGAAGCTAACAAAATACACTTACCTACTACTAAAAACAATATTTAAAGACTAAAACGATAACAGTGATCCGTGTTTGTCTAGGCAGTATCATTGCCATGGGAAATATATTACAAGTTAGAATAGAACTGGGAAAGATACTGCCTATCCAAAACAAACATCTATGAAGAGCAATTTCTATGTAATTTACACTTTTAAACGAAATGAAATTAATAATCCATTCAGACGCCCTCTCAATCAAGGCTTGTCACAAAGCAACCTGTATAAAATTAAAACACTCAAAATATTTCTATGGGTATATTGATAAAATAAATACACAATAATTATATATGTTATTACCTTTGCGACAAGCTATCAATTTTGTTACATTCAATCGAAACCAAGTCCACTGCTACGCAGCCAGGGATGGGGATTATGGATGTGGAAATGGAAATAATCACATATTTTCTAAATTTCTGTTTTGAATAAAACACAAAATAAAAATCAATTTATTTCAACAGCTCTCCCTTTGCTATCGATAAAAACTTCAGAGTCAAGTTTGAAATTGTCAATACAACTTTAACTTAATTAACCATCATCATAATCTATGCAAGAATGCATTATGTACCATATTATTTAATAATCAGAAACAATCAATAATCAAAATTTTCGGAATTTCAATAGCAAACATGTATAATTAACCTCACTTTAAGATAGAAACGTCAGTGACGCTTCACTACTGAACACTTGCGGTTTAAAATACATTCTCTAGACGAGAACAGAACAGCAGAACTTCTGCATGACCCGACAAAAATAATAATAAAACAAAAACCTACTGAAGATTGCTATCTCATAAATAAACTAAAAAAACTGAGGAAATCGATATAAATGATTCATAAAGGAAGTTGGAGAAAGGAGGTGATTAGGAATCCAATCAAGAGGGAAGGACTCACAAGCAAGACACGTCCCCGGCGGGTTCGTATGCCGGTGGATCCCAGGGTGGAGGCCCAGGGTACATTGGGGCGCCCGGGGGCACGGGAGCGCTCTGGTACTCCCTGGGCTGGTAAGCCTGCTGCATGTTGTTTACATTGTCGCTCTTTATCGATTGCTGGTTGGGGGTATCTGGAAAATTAGTATCGAGTTCAATTTGTGTCAGTTTTAATCGTAATTTTATGAAAATAGCAGGAAGCGAGCGTACAGCTGATGTTAAGTAGTCGCTGCAGCCCATTAACATCATACAACCTCAAACAAGACTGAAGTCTTATCTGAGATCGTATATAGATGCGACTATATGCATCAATATGCGACTTATGAAGTCTAACACAGTTGCCTCACTTCAAAATGAAGCTAGTTTACTTAGTTCTATAAAGATATATTTTAGGTACAATTATTTTTAGTTCCATATCTTTAAGTTCAATTTTAATATAATTGTAATTTACATAAAGTTTATATTCTAATTGTGTCATGTATAAATGTTATCTTTGAATTGTTTTTTCTGTTCGCTCAATATGTTTACGGAATTTGAAGAGATATTTAACGTCACGAAGAGACCATGATAGGTTATATTGCACATCTTTTTTGATGGGTTTAATTCTTAAATATTTTTCGGGATAAATTGACTGAACGTCAACCTCTGACAGATCCCTGATCTTTATCTTAGGAGTCATAAATCCAAGTCATACCAAGTTATGGTTATGGTAAAGTTTTTCTTCACGACCAAGTTATATCTGTTAAATATTACCTCACAGTTACTTCTGTAAATAATACTGTACGGGAAAAACAAATCCATTATTTTGACATGAATTTCAAGATCCTATTTAACATATTTCGAATTATTAATTTTGATTAAATGTATATAGTCTTGTTGTATAATTTCTTGCGATTTTAAGCTTGATAATGCCTCTATCATAAAAGCTTGAGCGAAAAATTCTAGTAATCCATTTTCACAATCTTCTCTTCAGGCCAATTTTACTTTGTTGCCTTCCATTTTTAACAATGTAACTCACCAGTAAAAGGTCCAAAGTAAAGGAGAAAAATAATTATTTTAGTGCAAACTATAACTATTCCGAAAGAAAAAATAATCTATTTTTTCCCCAACCTATTTGATACCTAGTTATACCACCAACGTCGACCTCCGGGTCCGTCTTTCGCATTCCGTAAACTTATCATTTTACATATAATTCAAAGAATTGCATTGTTTTAAAAATGTTAACGTTGCATGTTCCAGCCTTTGTAATTATGGCAGTCGATCGCGAACACTTTAATAAATAAGTCATCTTTAATTGTATTGTATTTTTTAAAAAAAGACTTTATCGCATCCTGAAAATAAATCTACGTAATCCTATTTTATTTACCTTGTTTTTATTTTAAAATTTATTACCATCCAGACGGTTTTAAACTGATCTTAAAATTGTTAACGCAAACAACGTATATAAATACGAAAAATTATTGCTTTAAAAAAATCTATTTAGTTCGAAATAAAAATCGATAACAACAATAATAAAGTATCTAACCTTATTAATAGTCAAAATTTTATTATACCTTAAAGAAGTGGTTCAATGGGCAGACTTCACTCCTTAAGCATTTTTATAGCTTATTGAAAATGAAGGTAAATATAGCTTATAGCTGATCGATTAGGACATTTTATTTATCTCAAAGCTTTTCTAATATGTACCTATATTTGCTTCTTATAAGTATGTTTGTTATTTTTAACAATCACATTGTAACGATTTGAATCCATAGAAAAACTCTAGTATAATAGTTAAACTAAGAAAAATCGTCATAATAAAAACAAATGAACGAATTGTGATATGCAAAAAAATGTAACTTTACTTTAAATTTAGGAACAGTTAGGAAAAATATATAAATATTGTCAAAAGAAAAAGCGCCTAAAGTTACCTTTTCTATTTTAATACAAACATAGTCAAGATGGAAACCTCGCATTTTAATTAAGTATAGAGGATCAAAATATCCTTAAAATAAGTAGGAAACCTAAAGATTGTAAGTACAAAAGATCTACTTCCAATTTGAAACTTAAGTCACGTGACCTTAAAAATGTAGCCATCCTTCAATTTGTTCCAAACTAAAACACAAATGCCTATTCCTACTTTGATATGAAGAGAATTTTGAAATTCAAATATCGAACCCATATTCCATTTATTTTAAATTTAGTAATTCGAATCAAGAATTTACATTCACAGAGAAAATATAAATAGATTAAAATATATAAAACAGTTCCAAAAACAAATTCCTGTTCTGAATTCAAAAATCGACTTTCATTTCGATCCGACGGAGCTCGGATCCTAAATACCTACATACAGCGTGGTCTAGCGCGGCGCGGGGAGGGTCGATCGATACAGCGGGGAGAGGTGACGTCACGAGGGGGGGCGCCATGTGCCGCTTTCCTAGCTGTGCGAGAAATGTTTTAATTTACACATTATGTTGTGCTCTGCATTTTGTGTTTATTGGCGATTTTTAGCACAAGACAGCTAGTGAAATCATTTTTGTGTATTAGATGCTGATTAGATGAACAGTGGGGCCCAATAGTTTGATGATGATAACGTTGATCATCATTATTATAATTAGTATTAATCTTCCTATAAAATTCTAATTCACTTATGGATTGACTTTACTTATATACTGCATTGCAATTCATTAATGAACTATTATTTCTTAAAAGGAATAATTTTGAAACTTACCCTAGACGTTTAAATCAAAAAAATATCTTTACAAATATCAAAAAGTTAAAAGTAATGAATAGTGAAAAACTAATACAACAATTGACAATCAAAACGCGTATTTTTTAACGAAAATAATACGTTTCCTATCACATAAGTATCATTTTGCATTAAATATGAATCATTATAGATTCTTGAAACAACAATAGTATTGAATTATGTATAACGACGCGTGGGTTATCGTAAATCGTAATATAAATAGAATGGTATGATTTGCGTATTGCCAATTAACTAAAGACGTGAAAATATATAAAACTAAATTTATGTCTTCATTTTTGGAACTGCTAATTTAATTTATACTAATTTGCACATTTAATTAAAAATTAAATTAATGTTTAAAAACAAATAGTACCACGTTTGATCGACGCCGCCGGGGACTAGAGGCCTGGTTCATATCTCGCAGAGATATCTCTCAGAGAATTGCGATTGCTATTCAACGCGGGAATGCAGCTGTTCTTGGAACCATGCCGTATGGACACAGACTCCCTTAAGATTGTTTAGGTTAGTTTTTTATTATAATTAGTATTTAAGATTTTAATCCATCTTTATAATCGTTTATATTAATGGATATACATATCTAAAATAAGACGGTAATTATATTTTTTTCAGCTAAGTATCAAATTTAGTAAATAGTTCGTAGTATTAGTAGTTACGCAGAACTTTCAAAATAATTTAAAAAAGCTTTTTGCATAGGATCTAAAATGTAAATTTGTTTATCAGAATAATATTTCCAACGAAAACAACACCACATTTCCATGAAAAAATAACTCGCTCTAAAAGTATTTGCAAAATTTTTACAAGAGCTTCAAAGATCAAAGAGCAACTGTGTTTCTCCCTAATTTTAAAAATAACTTTAGGAAACAATGAAACCTTATAAAGATGGATATAATTGTTAGCAGCAAAATGTCATAGTATTAAACCTTTCGAAACCCTCATTAATGCAATGCAATCGATACAAAGTTAATAATTAATACAAATACAGTCTGAAATATTTTAATAAATGTCCTAAGCGCGTATTATCTGACTAATTTTAATTATTTATTTTTTGTATTGTCTCTACAAAAGTACGATGTTATAAAAGGCAAATTTAAAGCGTAATCATTCTCTACCATTCAAAAATCTAAAATGTAAATTTCTGTTTAAGAATTATATTCTCAATGACAGCAACAACCAAATTTTCACGCAAAAATAACTCGCTGTAAAAGCATTTGCAATTTTTTTTACAAAAGCGTAAAGATCAAAGAGCGACTGAGTTTTCCCTCATTTTAAAAGTAACCTTTGGAAACAAAGAGACCTTATAAAGATAGACATAGCTGTTAGTAGTAAAATGTTTGAACTTTTCGAAACCCTAATTATTGCAATGCAATCGATGCAATAAAGTTAATAATTAATACAAATAAAATCTAAAATTTGCTTTCAATTCTCTTGTCTGCCTTTATGACGTCACTTTTTCAGTGCCAATTGTAGGCAGCGTTGAAAGTTATTTAACTTACAATGGCTTACTGGCGAAATTTTAAAGGTTTTTCTAGCCATTTACCAGCAATAATTAAGTTCTAATCTTTACTTTTGGTGGAGTACTGTTAGAAGCGTGACATATAATATATTATATATTCCTAAAATATTATAATAAATGACACAACCGGGTATAACCTTTCGAAATTCTAATTAATGCAATGCAATCGAATTAATAATTAATAAAACACAGTCTGAAATATTTTAATTAATGCCACAAACGGATACTAACAGACTAATTTTTACAAGCTTTTATTTAAGTTGCAATGTATGTATGTTTGTCCGGGTGGAATCTTGCAACTAAATTTTCAATCAGTTATCTTTGACTGATTGAGTTGTAATTTGGTATTCACACCTATTTTGGATGACAATGCATATTGAGCTATGTGACGTCATTCTAATATGGCTAATTGGATAAAAAAAATATTCAAAAAATATTTTTACCATTATTTATTATTTTTTATTTATTAAATCATCTCTACAAAGTTATGATATTACGAAGGGGAAACTTGAAGCCTAACCATACTATACCATCAAATAGCACCTCCACCTTGCCTCACCGCCCTTTATGTACTTCTCTTACTTTATTCATTGTTTTGCTTTTTTTGTATTTTATATTCCTTATATATCATTTTCCAATAAACTGATTGGAACCATTCTATACCAGTCAACCCTTTGTTGATGAAAGATCGTTGTGGTAGGTGTTAAGTTAAAATATGTACGTATGTCTAAAAATACATTACTCAAAAAATAATATTTACAAAAACAAATATATACATATAAACTATTATCCAAAGATGCTATGAAGAAATTTACACGCAAAAATGTCAAGAATTAAAAAAGCTAATCAATAGTTATTTGTCTTCTTTAAGAAATATAGCAACATGATAAATTCAGGTCCTCTCCACGTACTAATTAATTCACGCTAACATTGGATGTCGCGTTTATAACTAGTGAAATCGTGAATACCGATCCTGTTAACTCCAAAAATACTACGATGTATGATTAAATTACCTCTTTTGAAGATTGAGTTTGTCTATGCCAAAGTACGAAATCTATTTAACGCTACTAACAAATGCATCGTTATCCGTAAAAACTTAAAACACACAACATTACGAATGACGATTTCTACATTCAGAGTCCCTCTCAGACACTGAGTTGTGGGTGTCAGGGGCATATAAAGAGCGCACAGTAAGATCCAGACTTACAAACGATATCAAAGCCGAGAGTTTTTTCCGCCGGCTTTTTTCTCCCGGTCAACCTTATACAACAAGGTGCTCAAAGCCGATGTACTGATTTTACATTGTACCCTTGACGTTCATTAAGTGTATGTAAATATATAATAATTAAATAAAGTATTTGAATTTGAATTTAAATTAAACTTATTTTTTCAGATGCTTATCTCATCGGAAATCGAACACAAAGTAGTGTAGGCCAAGGCGTCATGTATACGGCTAAACCACGTGAGTATTCCTAGAACCTGTCTTAAAATATACATAAATAAACATACAGAGAACTGTTATATAGGTCTTGTAAAAGTCACGTATTTTCTGTATCCAACAAAACTCTATTTCTATTCAAAGGTTGTATTAAAAACTCTTAGATATAGCGACAAACATTGATCGACTGAATAAGATCCGTGACCTAATGAAAACTGCAAATATACGATTTTAAACTAATATAATTGCGCAATGTGTACATTTTACTATATAACTATATAAGATTAACTATATAAGATTAACTATATAAGATTTTTAATTGCCGATATTTCGAACCAGTTGCATGGCTTGTGGCCGCACGGGGTCGCACGATATCGGCAATTGGAAGGTGGGAGAACTATAGTTCGACCGGGGAGGTACCACCGCCGCCCACATAATCCGCCGTAAAGCAATACCTGTGCTTCGCTTGGAAAGGTGCGGTCGCCGGCTATACTTTGGGGCGAGGCGACCATCTTACTCCTCAAGAATAGCAACGCATCTGTGTTCGAGCTCACATGGAATTTCGGTCGTGTTTGTGATTGTACGTGGATGTCAATGGGCTGCGACTACTTACCATCAGGAGGTTTGTATGCACGTTTGCCACTTTTCTCACATAAAAATAATAATTACACACCAGTAATTGTGAGTACACGTTATACACTAAAATGCTTTCAATGTTGATCTATCAGCCATTTTTACTATCACGGAAAATATAAGCTGATAGTTATTGTTAAAATTGGCACAATTGTCGCTAAAACCGCTACCAAGGAAAGATCTCTTGAAAATTGGCGGATTGCCGAAGCACCTCATCACAGCTGTCAGTGACTTCCTCAGGATGACCATAAAAATAATGGTCATATAGTTTCGGGTCATAATTTTAATGACAGTATTTTTGAATATTCTACAGAAGAAATTTTACATATATGTACTATTACTATATTTACACGGAAACAGAAGTACTACCATAACGAGTACTCACGATTAACACTTTTTCATAATCGTAACGCTTAACAATCTTTTTTTTATTGTGAAAGAGTAAGAAACGGGCATGCAGGCCACCTGATGTTAAGTGGTCACTGCAGCCCATGG
>DWON01002283.1:0-21133 GCA_018251015.1 Phocides pigmalion okeechobee
TTGTCAACTCAAAACCTCTACATAACGTTCCCACCAATATATGACCTTTAATCCCAAAATATATGATTCAGTCGCTACAGGTTTCGCGAATAAAACTATTTTTTTACCTCTTTATAACAAATTTTAGACCAACCTTACCTCGATATGACAAACCTCAATTTGACGAATTACTTGATATAACGAATATTTACTTGTCCCCTTGCGATTTGTTATACCGAGGTTGCACTGTATAATGTTTATTTATCAAGGATTGATTTAAAAAGAGTGCCAAAAATTTTCGCTTTTTTCTCCCGGTCAACCGTAGCCAACAGGGCGCTCAAAGCCGATGTACTTATTTTATATTGTACCCTCGACGTTTATTATGTGTATGTAAATAAATTACAATGAAATGAAATATTTGAATTGGAATTTGCATTTAAGGACTACACCATATTTTATTCTAAACGTGACCCTTAGTTCGACTGGGGAAGTACCATCGCCGCCCTCATAATCCGCTGTAAAACATTACTTGTGTTTCGGTTGAAGAGATGCGGTTGCCGGCTACACTTTAAAGTGACCATCGTAGTCTTCAGAAGTAGCAACGTATCTAAGTTCGAGCTCAGGTAGGATTTCAGTCGTGTTTCTAGTCGTACGTGGATGTCCATGGGCTGTGACTACTTCACATCAGGTAGTTTGCAGGCTTGTTTACTGCTCTTCTCACATAAAAAAATCACACATGCTTGCAGTATAACAAAATGTTATCATAATTATTGACCGATAATACAACCTTAAAGTTGAAAGCTTACCAACATGAATATATGGGGCATTGTGATTTCTTCTTCACCAGTCAAACCTAGGCCTGAAAGCTCCTTCTTAAAGTAAAATGTGTCGACCTTCTTGTAGTTGATAGTGTCGGTGTCCTCTTGGTCTTCGATTTCTACTTTTTCTTTCCATTCCCTAAGAGAAGAAAATTGTTTTTTTTAAATAACAAGACAATCTATTTCAACATAGTCTCTAATTATTATAAAACAAAGTACCCCATCACGTCTGCCTGTCTGTCTCTTCATGATAAAATCAAAAATTACTGGACGGATTTTCTCAGTTTTCAATAACAGGTACAGTGATTCCTGATTAAGCTTTTGATGTATAATAAGTGAAGGTTTTTTGGAAATTGGACAAGAAATTAATAGTTAAATTCAGTATAGAAATTCCAGACTGACTATAATTTTACTTAATTTTATACATTTCTATTTACTTACATTATTTTTCTTTCATACATGCGTCCAGTGATAAAGTAGGAGCAAAAACTAAAAAATACAAACATCAATTTCGAACAACTGAATTAGTATAGTGAATTTAACTATATAATTTCTCGACCGATTTCCAAAAAAACAACTGATTATGCACCAAAACCTTCCTTAGGAATCATTCTTCTTGTTGTTGAAACTGTGAGAAAATCCGTCCAGTACTTTTTGAGTTTATCGTGAACAGACAGACAGTCGCAACGGGGGACTATGTTTCATAATATTTAGAGAAGTGGCCATTTTAATCTGCCTCACTGTAATATACTTATGAATTAAACACGTCGTATTTTAGTTAAATTTATAGCTACCCGAGTTGTACTGAACAAAACTAATTTTGAAGTAGTGTTGCGGGAGGCGACACTAAACTGGAGCTTTTTTCTCTAGACTGAAGATGTGCCGCCAATTGTCTGAAATTGTATTTTATAGTATCTGTGCATTATCTACGAATACACAACCGTAATGTCCGCCAGTCTTGTAGCGCTGACGTGAACACAGCGCTTTTGTTCGCCCATAATCCATACAGATTTATGTACAACACAGGTGTGTACAGCCGCAAGCGTTGCGTCGCGACACAGCATTGTTATACGCAGCAGGGAAAGTGTTAAAACAACAACAACAGGTTTTAGAACTTTGGAAAACGAAAAACAAATTGACGAATCGTGTCGAGTGTAATATCAATCTCAGGGTATTTTTGAAACATAATTTGTACGTTCGTGACGTCTGTAGAATTGAACACAGAATTTTCTGGCTAGAATTTCAGAAAACTAAATAGTTTTCATCAACATTCTCCCGTATAATTGAGTCGTAACACACACCTGCCACCAAAACTTCCTGTTAGTTTCCCAACAATTTGGTCTAGTTGCGAACCTTGGAACATTCCCTTTGGTGGGACATTTTTTGGACACAAATGTTACAAAGTCCTTTAGATATAATCACAAAGTACAATATTTATTCTAAAAATAAACTTTTGGAGCATTGACATAAAATGTCAATTACTTTAAATTACATTATGAAACTCTTAAAACAATTATAATAAAAGCCTAATCTAAATCGTCTAACGGGAGTATGTGCCTATGCGGCATGGTGCCAAGAACGCTAGCCGCATTACCGCGTTGAATAGCGATTACAATTCTCTGCGCGATACGAAGCCCTTTTGTAACCGTCAGCGTTGATTAAACGTGGGAGTGACACTTTTTGAAGTTATATTTTCTGGCGTGTTTGAGAAAATTGATCAAAGTGCATTTTTAGCATAGGGACGAAAATGCGCATAATTTGCCTTAGTATAAAATAAAGTCGTATCTTGCTGTTTGTGTACATAGATCCTTCAAACTATGTAAGGGATTTTACTGCAATTTTCATCAAGGCCATACCATTTGCATTAATTTCGCCTTTTGTTCCTATACATCTCGTATGGTGCAAATAAATAATAAATATAAAACAGACCAAAACAAGAGAATGGATTGGGCATAGGATGCACACAAGTGATGCTTTACGGTGGATTATGAGGGCGGCGGTGGTACTTCCCCAGTCGAACTATAATTCTCTCACCTTTTGACCACTTACAAGCAAGACGACCGCCTCAGTGTCCAGAAGTAGTAACGCATCTGCACGACGTCAAGCAAGACTTAAATCCTCTTGGAGGGTAGACATAATGTTTACCATGCAGAGATCATTTAAAATCAGTTGGCCGCACGCTCATTTGCTAGTTTTCCTACATAAAAAATAGCAAATTACGATTTGCATAACTTTTGCAATGAGCTGTACTTATGGTACTTTCCTGTATTTTTATCGATTACTATAAATAATTAATCACATAAAAACCTTCGTAAGAATAGAGGTTCTTCAAGGTTCATAATGAAAGGGCAGTAACGATGTGTCATAGAAAATGAGTGGGCGTATAGTGGAGGGTACGGGAAACATTTTATTTTAAGGTAAAAATAAGTTTATATGTCAGAAAAACAGAAAATTAACTTGCAGGCCATCTCATGTTAAATGTTCTCTGCAGACCAGATCTATGTCCAACTTCAAACAAGACTAAAGTCCTGCTTGTCTTAGGCATTGATGCATTGCTACTATTGAGGGCTAAAAATGGTCTTCTCACTTATAAGTATAGCTGAAAACGTGACCTCTCCGATCGAAGCACAAGAACTAATTACGGCGTAATATGACGGCAATGGTACCTAATGGTCAAACTGTTCTCCGAAAGAAGCACAAACTAAGCTTTACGGCGAATTATGACGGTGGTGGTGGTGACGGTCAAACTGTTCTACCACTTTGCAATACCTATTAGAATTGCCTAGTTTTGCTCAATTACAAAAAGTACTTACGAGTACATGAGGGTGTGCAAATTAATATTCTATGTGTCCTGAAATCTTTTTACAACTCTCATATTATATTTAATAGCTAACGATGTAAACTAACATTACGACTAATGTCATATGTCACGCAACTTTATAAAAACATTTAATTAATATTCAACAACAGGTTGGAGATATGTAATTACAACCCGTACTTAATGACACAGCGCCTAAATATGTTATTTGTTTTTGTAATGTCACAAGTCATTTGACATAATAAGAATTGAGTACGATATTGTATTGGACTGTAATCATTTCTCATCAGCCTTTGAGAATATTGCGCATTGGAAGTTTGTCTATCGATTATTCGACGAAAACATACGGTTGATGGAGAGTCACTGTCGCTGATTGGATATCTAGTATTTGTAAAACAAGATAAATTGACAATTTCACCGGCTTTGAAGGAGAATTCTTTTAGTACCTTTGTTGAAGAGCTCAATTTCATAACGTTCAGGGAATATCTCAGAAGTTTTCTCATCTAGTAAATACGTGGAAGAAATGAACGTGCAAACCGAACTATAGAGAACTACCACGATGCTGGTGGAGTTCTTGATCTCCCAGGAGGGAGTAGTAAACGACAGAAATTTCGATTAATTCGTTATGAAACCAATTACTATTCCACTGTTCAGCACGGGCCCTCTTATGATGAGAACGGTTAGATTATAGTCCACCGAACCAGTACGTATTGTAGATTCCACAAATATTGGTAAATTGAAACGAGAATTCTTAGGCTTGCAGTTATTCTGAACATTTTCCTCATTTTTAAATGAACTCATAATAAATTTCTGATACACAGATACATAAAATCAAAGATTTGAATCCTGGAAGCCCCGTTTGAGAGGCTGGTTCTTTTAGGCTATCACCAATAACATGTATATACAACATTTTAACTTAATCTTTACTTTATTTAGTTTATAATTCAATTTGAATATCATTGACTGATTTAAGGTCCATGTGACTAAACTGAGGTTATACACCTCATTATTCATTGTCTATATTCATTCGTTATTTCTGTTATATCGGAAAAGTAACAATCACAATACTTACTCAAAATGGTAGGGGCCAATTTCCTTTACAATCGGTATGGCACCTTTTTGGACCTCCTCAGCGTTGGTGTAGTTGAAGAGGTATACCTTGAAGTCGAGAGGAAACGGAATCTTCTCCCACATTTGGCGCACATCCGTCTTTTTTGAGAGCGCCATTTCCTAAAGAACAGACAAACAGTGATAATAATATTTCAGAAATATTTAAGTGTAGTTCAATTTTAGATAGAAGAAAATTTTCCAAAAAATGCGCAGAATAGTGAATATATCAGAAGTTTATTTTAACTATTATAAATAAGTAAGACTCAATAAGCGAAAGGAGATTTTAAAAAGAATGAAACACACAGAACACAGATCATTTTTCATATAAAATGAAAGTAGCAAACGAAAATGCAGTCCGCCTGATGGTAAGTAGTCACTGCCGCCCATGTAAATCTGTAACCAACCTCATAAAGAACAAGAGTCCCAGATGTCGAAAACAGATGAGCAAACTACAACCTTCTACAGAAACCCAAGTAAGCTTCTCGCTAGAAATAGGTGTCGAGGTGGTACCTACATCATCGAACCGTATAGGTTTACACATTGCGACCTAGATTAGTAGCTCTAGTGAAGATAGAAGAATAAGTAAAATAAGAAGAATAGTAAACCACCAGTTTCGAGCAAAATTCTAATAGATTGTGGAGTAGAAATCGTTCATTCTGCCCACTTGGTGTTGAGTGGTTGAAGTAGTGTATAATAATGGATCATTATTCATTATCATCATACAGATCTGTTACGAATATCATCCAAATGGAAAAAGGGATTCAATGAAATCGAGCAATTACGTTCATTGAAATACTATAGCAGAATAACAAAAGGAACTTTTGGCTTCATGTCTTGTTTTGCTTACACTACATACAATCAGTAACTCACTGGTCTATTTGTGATATGTTAGTAAAACCCCAAGTTTACAACCATCGTCAACCGAGGACATTTTTACTCGACACTAACGATTTCTCATTTACTTACCTCAATTCGAAAATGACATAGGACGGAGGTTATACACCTTGCCACATACTTCCTCGGATTTCTTCGAGTAGAAACAAGTAATTTCCGGAGAACGTGACGGTCCAAGTAGATATATTGTTTTGCGTGACTTAATAAGAACTATTTGCGGTAGACGACACAATAAGTTATTTAGTTGGGAATGTATTAAGTTCAGGCGTAAATTAAGGAAACTTAATAATAATACACTAAAATCCTTTTTGTTTTGAATATAATAAAATATGAAATGTGCGACAGATTTTCTGGGAACATATATAACAAAAAATTGCGTACTTTGGTTGATCGTGCGTGGGTGCGTGCTTGATTTTATCGGCAAATTCTTTTCGTAGGTTTTAAGGAACACTTTTATCACAGTGCTACAGAAAAATCTGTCTAGAATGAAGATTTCACATTTTGCACGTACACGGGAAGTGTTATGCAGTAGTAAACAATAAAGCAAATTGGCAAAGTTTTACAGAAACGTTATTCTCAAGAAAGACAACATGAAAATATCTGAATGACATTGATTTGTTAAGTATAATGTTAACATTAAATACATATATAAGGCAAATATTTTCACAAGTAACTAGCGAATATAAATACTAATTTAAAACATTATTTGTAAATGTCCAATTACAATTAATAAGCAAAGTAGCCGCTGCAGTGTAAGTCCACTGATATAAACCTCTACTCAGATTCAGCCGTAATCAGGCTTCAGGCTTGTCTTCATATATTAGTAAACACATATGATACACTTTGCAGAATGACGTTGAGAAACGTTGAAGAAGGGTACATTATTGACTGTTTAATCTTATACTTCTAGTTTTAATCTTTTATGATATACCCAAAAAAGTAGAAGTAATATTCTAGGCCTGCGTCAGAAGTTCACTTTTATTTAATTACCGAATTGATATGATTACATTTAATTTGCTTCCGATTGGTTTTGAAACATTTGGTATGTGGGGTCCGCGTGCCAAAAGAATTTTTCAAACAATTAATCCCACGTTTGATCAACGCCGCCGGTGACAATTGGGCTGGTTCATATCTCGCGCAGAGATTTGCGATTGCTAGTCAACGCAGGAATGGAGCTAACGTTCTTGGGTCCATGCCATGTTAGACTTTACTATAATTAGTTTGTACATATATTATATAATTTTCACTGTTGTAAATATGTTTACATTTAATTACCTTTTTCAATTGACTCTTGAGAATAGCGGGGAACATCGCCCAGCCGAACACAATGCCAAAGATAGCGGCTCCTGTGAAGCCTGCAGCTATCTTCAAGTGCTTAGGAAACTGCATCTTCATGTCTGGGAATGCAAATGAGGTGAAATATTCCTTTGAATGTAGGTAGAATATTCTGGTACTTCATATTTATGTTCAAAAAAAACTTTGAACCAATATTTGTTAACAATTTTTTTATGTTTGAAATGCAATGTTTCATACAAACTACCTCATGGTAAGTTTATGTATGGGTAGGCTCCTTGTAGCCTATCTGGGCTGCAAGGTCACAAGCAAGGAGACTACTTCAGTCCTGTTTGAAGCTGGATGTGAATTCCAATTTCAAACAGGATTGAAGTTGTCTCCTTTGTAAGTGTATCCGATAACCATATCTCTCCAGCCAAAACATAAATTGCTTCATGACGGATCAAGAGGGTGGCGGTAGTATCTTTTTTGCCCGAAATATAGACAGTTCTATCCACCTCAAATATATACTATTATATTATATAAATGTCATCGATAAAAATATCAATTGAAATATACTAAGATGCGCGGTCATTTTACCCATTAATGTTTTTTTAAGCATATAAATTACCAAATATTTATTTAAGTCTCTATGTAGACATTGCAATTTTTCCACTACCTTTATGTTGTTTATCCAGTAAGACAAAATAGCAAGTGATTGATTTCTTCGAATCCAAAGCTGAATCTATTATAGTACTGGTTCAGGGTAATAATAAAAATCAAAGTTAACCGCCGCTTAAACTGTGGATGATTATAGACTGGACCTAAAACGACGTGAATAAAAAATGGTGAACCTAGGAGTGTAGCCGTTCTCACGACAGTGACGTGTCACTGCTATGAATAGGGCTGGATATCGATTTTTTTAACTGAAAAAAAAATTATGTACCGGGTACGATGATTAACGATGTTTTATTTTTTATTGCCGATATTTCTAATAGCATGCATGGCTCGTGGTCACGGCGAAACGGAGTGACCGAAAATCAAAAATCGACAATCGTGAGTGCCCGGTACATAGTAAAATGTATAAATTATGTTATTATATTACTTTAAAATCATATTGCATCAAAAAATTGGATTCTTAAGTCAGTTTCTTTTATTGTTTTTTTATTTGACGAGTAGCAGACGAGCATACAGACCACCTCATATTAAGTAGTCACTTGTTCCTCAAACCGGATTGAGACCTACCCTTGAAGACTTACATGGTTTTAGCACATATCTGCATATTTTTTTTTAATTTGAAAAATTATCTTTATATTTGAAAAGATACCTTTCTACTTTGCTTTTGGTCCCGGTTTGTAAAAGTGAAATCTCACAACTAAGAAAGACAGAATAGGGGATACATTTTGTATTATCGTTAAGTTTAAATCAGAATTGAGTAATGTATCTACATATGTATGTATCTACATATATATAAATAAAATACGTTTAAAAGAAACCATCCAATCATCCATAAAGGTGGTATACCATAAACAGGATGTGCAATTTCTTTAAAGTCTGTTTTTGTATAAAATGATTTAAAGTAATTTTTTAAATACATTATGTTGTGCTAGATGTTGTTTATTACGATTTCCAAAACACATACGATACGACATCGTATTGTGACGCGTTGCGACATCGTGTCCTGAAGCGATGTCGTATCGAGGAAATCTATTACTAGCGTCGCAGCGTCGTGAATCGTGGAGATCTATAATCTTGCGTATCGTAACGTTGAGTTTTTCATCGTACCACAATGCAATGTCGTGTCGTATTTGCGTGCTAGTTAGGTTAGCAATAAAGTATGCAGGTCTCCTAATGTTAAGTAATCTCTTCACTCCTGTATGTGGTATGGGTATTTTCGCTACTACAATAAAATACCAGAACATATTACAAATCTATCAGAAAAGATTTTGGTTATTAAATAAACATTATGTAAAAAGGCGTATTATTCAATTGATGAACTTCTATGGTATGAAACGACTCCTACATTTGTTTCTTTAATTACGTTATTATTTGTAACTGTCATTTTCAAATATGTGTGTTTTGGAGTTTCCTTCGCTGCATCTTCTGCAAAAATAATTCTATAAAGAATCTTTGAACTTTGAATAAAAATATTTTGATTTTGATGTCACATTGTTAAAAGCATAATGAAATATTTTCAAACCACGTAAAATGAGCAGACTAAGACAAAGTTGGATCCACTTAGTTACAAAAATTAATTAAAATACAAATTAATTAACTTTGAGGACAGTGCCACCCCTAGCTAATGCATTAATAAGCAGCCTTGGCCATGCGATTATAAGCTCACCATTTATTGATATTCTAATTATGAAGCAATTTCAATGCTTAAGTATCGACAAATTACTTTAAATTTAATTTTTATAATTTCTTGTATAAAGATCTTTTATAAACTTCACTTGTCTGATCTTTTTATAGAAGTGATAGGAACGTTTGTGGTTCGAATCTGGGATTGGAATTCTTTGTGTGATAGGCATTAGGAATTAATTATCATTTCTATAACGGCGTTATGTACCCGTCAGCCTGAAAGGTTTCCTAAAAGTTCTACTTTGTTATCTTTTATAACTACAATAAAAAAAACCATCAACGGACTGCCATGAAAGTTCTCCCCTTTTCTTCTCTTATATATCTTATGTAATAATTTAAACTTAACTCCATGGCAATTTTTCTCTCCTATTTTCCCATAACATATGAATTATATTTTATCTATAAATTTTAATGTTACCAAAAAAGAAGTATGCCCTTTGCTAAAAAAAAATTAAAATTCCAAATCGGTTATTAAATTACGACTTTGTGGACGAATAAACCTAAAGACCAACAGACGAACGAATAAGCAGTATGCTATCGCTATTCAGCGTAGGATGCGGCTAACATTCTTAGCACCATGTCGCATGGGCAGACACCCCCTTTATATTATTTAGGTTAGACTTTTATTATAATTAGTAAGGTTTTCATTTTTATAATTAACATGTAAAAAACTGAATTGAGAAACTCATTTGAGAACCTTTTTTGACATCCGTCGAAATTGCCTAATTTTGGTATACTGCATTACAATTTAATTTTAACTGAATTTCAATTAGCGTCACCCTTTTTCAATTGTTTAGATACCAATGTTCGAATTAAGCTCTTTGAGTTTATTCTAAAAGAAGTTACGTAAAAGACACAGACTTAATTTCCTTGGTAAGTGTTCGAATTTCACAAGAAAATCTCTACATTACATAAATATATAGAAAAAGGATGGTAACTGACGGAACCAACAATCAATGCGCAGCAAAAACTGCTATGCATAGAATTGTGATATTTTGCAAATAGTTTTTTATGTACTGTAACTAAGATTGTTATATACAAAAACAGGAATTTTAGCAATTTAACTATACAACGAAACCAGTAAAATAGAAGTTGTAAATGTTTGAATGTGGATGTTGTATGATCTTTTAAAATTAATTTATAGATCTGCTTAATATGCCAATTAATAATTACAATAATGAAAATGTTAAAGTAATTATTATTATGATTGTGACTTGCTTCAAATATGTAATCCCATATGCTTTATTTATATGTTTTCGTTTGTGTATTTTCTTGTAATAATTCAAGCGAAAACTACTGATTTAACCTACCTCAAATTTGGTATACTGCGTGCCATTTATATGTGTATAATCACATCTTATGTTCTTAGAACTGAGCAAATTACTATTTTTCTGATTGCGAACAAGTTTTAAAGGTGGTAGAGCCGTTTGAGCTCGCCCAGGGCAGTATTACCACCACTCTCATAACCCGACGTAAAGCAACATGTTCTTCATGTATCGTGTTTCAGTTGGGAAGGTATGGTTGCCGGATACACATTATTGGGCACGACCATCTTACTCCTCAAAAGTAGGAACGCATCCGCGTCCATCCTTAAACAGAACTTCTGTTCTATTTGAAATTGGACGTGGTTGTCCATGGGCTGCAGTGACCACTTAACATCAGATGGCCTACATGCCCGTTTCTTACTCTTTCATAATAAAAAAGAGCAGCTGATAAAGATGCAGTCCATCTAATCTTAACTAATTGCTGCAGTTTGTAAATAGCTTATCCAATCGCAAACAGGACTGAATTTCTGTCTGAGTTCGTGCATAGTGGCGTTATAAGTCCTTAGGACTGAGATGGTCGCGTCGCTTCAAAGTGTAGCCGGCAACCGCACCTCTCCAACCACAACACAAGTAATGCGTTACCGTGGATTATGAATGTGGCGTTGGTACCTCCCCGGTTGACCTATAGTTCATAGTTCTTGTATCTTTATGTTAAAATCATAACCTTTTACTTTGCCGTAGTCGGGTGAAAATACCTCACTTGGATAAATATACGGAACCACGAAGCCACATATATTATCATAAAATATCCGGAAGGTGTCCGGTGGAATTTGCGGATATTTATACTTTCAGATCAGACCCGGTTTTGATTTATAGTGTACTTTATATACACATGTCGCACCTTCAAAATGATAATGACCTCACATTTTTTGTGACGTAAAATAAAATAAGGTTCCAAAATAAGTTTGGTAAGAGACCAAAAATTTTGTATATTTTTGAATAAATACTATATAAACTTTATCCGGTAATCAATATATGCATATTTTGAAAATCAAATCAAATGGTTTTAAACTATTTACATCGCGAATGTCATACGTTTTACAACGAAAGAACATTTTAAAAACGAAATGAGATAATTTGTTTGATTTTTATTTATTCTATAGATTTTGCTATATAATTGGTACTCTACTTCGACTCTATAGATTTTACTATATAATTAGAACTGAGAAACATTCGGAAGTGGACAGGAATCACCTCTGTCGAACAACTGTTTCGCCTGGCCATGGACAGAGAGAGGTTCAAGGAACTAACGGCCAACCTTCAGAAGTGAAGAGGCACAATAACAAGAAGAAAATGGTCCTCACTATTAATTATATTTAAATGAAATTAAAATAAAAATTATTCGACGATATTTGAAACCGAAATATTGCTCAAAAGAAAAGTTAAAAATACTATTTGATATATTGAAGTGTATTGTAATATCGACTTCTGTGCACAAAAAGCCGCGGGAAAAATATAGTAAATAAAAAACACGCAGATCGGAGCGGGCAAAGTCAGCAAAACACACATCTCTATTAATCGGTAACGATATAATATTTCAATTTGATTTATTAGTAAGTTGTTTTGATGGTTTTCAATCGTAATTAATTAGTACATGTTATAAAAATAATAGATGGATGATAAAAATAAAGAAAATCTTTAAACTAATTGTAATAAAAGTCTACCTTAAATAATCCAAAGATACTCCGTACCCATGTGGCATGCAAAGAACACTGGCCACATTCCTTCATTAAATAGCTGTTGCAATTCTCTGGGCGAGATATGACCCAGCCCTTATCACCGGCAGCGTCATATCACATATTATATAAAATTTAAATTTGGTAGATCCAAAATCGGTATCGTAAACAAAGATTTAGAACAACAAGTTACAACACCTTTGCTCGTCGCCCCATTTGATACAAAAAGCTCGCGAGCTTTTATTTTTAGAGCCGACGGATGTAAAAGGAAAGCTCTTTACACTGAATATATTCAGTTTAGTAGGTTTCCGTGTACACTTGTGTATAAAATATGCTATCTTCTCTCGTATTTCACGCTATTCTTGTCTATGGCATTTGTTATCTATATCATATAAAATTCCGGTGTACGTGTGTTCAAAATATATCTTTTAAACGGCTCAACCGATATTGATGAAATTTGTAAAGTTTACTCACTAAAATGAGTTTTTGAAATATAGTAATTGTTTCGCTTGATTTTGAAACCTTTTGTCTTTAAAACATGGGGTTCGAGTGCCAAAAAAATTCAAACAATTAATCCTACGTTTGGTCGATGCTGGTGGTGACAACAGGCCTAGTTTATGTATTGCGCGATTGCGATCGCTGTTCTTTACGAGAATTCGGCCCATGTTTTCATTAAGTAAGTAAAAAAAATAGACAAAATAGTTAAAGAAACACATAATATAAATAAATAAATAAACAAATAAACAAACGGACTAACTAACTAAGAATCAAGATCAAGAAAAAAATTCCTCTACCCCGCTTTAAGTGGAATTTCCAAAATTCCTACTTGTTACAAATAATATAGTAATAAAAAACACACAAATAAAAAATACATCCTAACAATAATATAACAAAACTATTTTAAACGAAATGACGTGGATATCATACATTTAAACCCAATATATTTTGCAAAACACAAGGAAATGTTGCGGACCAAAGTTGCTGCCTTGGCAAATGACCTGCACACAAACTGAGCGCCCGCTGAATTTGAATTCGCTCATAAAACTCCCAAGTGCTGCAGGCACTGAAATTTAGATACAGCTGAAGTATATCCAATTTTAGATGAAGCTATCTCGTAAAAGTAGGACGTTACGTATTGCATGCTATTATTGTCCGTAACTTTTTATTTATTTTATTATTTTCCTTTTTTTTATTTATCGTGATTTTAATTTTTGTAATTATTTTAGTTATTTATTTATTATATTCTTTTTATTTTAATTTATTATATATTTTTTTATTTTTATATATTTTTAATTTATCATTTTTACATTTATATTTTATTTACTTTTTACTTTTTTAGCTTGTGCTTGTTGCTTTACTCGCTCAGATGTTAATATTACAATACTAATAAATCATGCAGTAACATCTTTATCCTCATATTTTCGAAGGTAATAAAAAACTTAGAAATTATCAAAAACTATATCTTTTTTTCGCAAGAATTTCCAATATTCCTTTTTAGTGCTCACTTACCGTGTATTAAGAACAAACTGCAAAGTTTCAGAATTCTAGGTTCAACAGTTTAAACTATACGTTGATGTACGAACCTGTCATTTACCTTACTCTTACCTTATATACACATACCACCACCACCATTCTGTCTATTGATGAAAATCGCATTAAAATCCGTTTTTTTGTTTGAAAGATATGAGCGTACAAAAACGGGAAGCGACTTTTTATACTCTGTTAAGACTCTAAGTGTATTTTGGCCAAGTGGCTAGTAAATTATCTGTACAGAACTGTCCAGTCCCGTCCTAAAACGTATTATCGATAACGATTATAGTAATTCTGATAACACATATCTCGTAATTTGATATTTTACGGTGTAAAGACGACATGTGGCGGTTCATTTTATATTTTATATTAATTAATAATGTTTTTGCTGAAGAGAAAGAGGAGAAGACTAAAACAGTTATTTTACTAGAAGGCGGTGTTGAGGGAGTTAAATACTGGAATGGGGATTATTATGAGTTCTACGGGGTTCCGTATGCTAAAGCACCCACCGGACGAGACAGGTATCAGGTTAGTTGATTATAGTTTTACAATTTACAACTGAGATTTTTTACAACATAATAAAGATTTTTATTGGACTTAAAAATAAATAACAAGGGCTTCAGTTTTTTTTACAATGTAATAAAGATGTGAAGGTTCGTGTGATGAATTCATTAGTACCCAATGGACGTTGTAGGTTTCAGATTAGTAGATTATAGTTTTATTACTTAGAACTGAGATTTTTTACAATATAATAAAGATTTTTATTAGACTTAAATCAAAATGCATTGATTTTCTTTTTTATAACTTAAAACTGTGATTTGATGTAAATATTTTTTATTGGACTTTAAATAAATTTTCAACTTACAACTGAGATATTTGAAAATAATTTAAAAATAATAAATTTAATAAAAATATGTAAAGATTTTTATTAGAGTTAAAACAAATTATTAATGATTTTTTCTCCAACTTACAACTGGGATTTTACAATATAGATATAAACCTTTTTATTGACCTCAAACAAATTACAAAAGATTTATTATTTTATTATTTGAGAAAAGTAACTTGCTCGTTTGCAAGTCACCTAATGTTACGTAGTCACTGTAGCCATGGACATATAACCTCAAACAGAAGTCGTACGTAGGTATGTTACTAAACTTGAGGAGTAAGATGGTCCCCTCCCATTCAGGTGTAGCAGGCAACCGCACCTCTCCAAAATAATCAACAGTTACATGACGGCGTATTATGAGAGTGACGGTGGTACGTCACCATACGAACTAAAGTTTCACCAATTTTAAATAAAAATATAAATGTCAAAATAATCTCTATTTTGACATTTTCAGATTTTTCAATTGACAATAATATTTGGTTGAACTATTTATTGCCCCTTATTATTTTATCATTGTATCACCATAATTTTTGATTACATGTCATTCAATTATTTAGAACTAGCGACCCAGCTCAGCTTCGCTCGGGTAATAGTTCATATTTACTTACATTATTTTTCTTTAATACATCCAGTTATTACCTACTTGTATATTCAGTTATTTCACATTATTAGAGGCGACCATCTTAGTCGTCAAGAGTAAGAACGCATCCGCGTCCATCCTTAAATAAAACTTCTGTTCTATTTTAGATTGGACGTGGTTGTCCATAGGCTGTAGTGACCACTTAACATCAGGTGACCTGCATGCCATAAAAACTAACAATAAGAAACATCTACTAAATTACTATATTGAATTTTAACTATAATTACTCGACCAAATTACAAAAAAAAAAACTTAACTTATTATATACCAAAAGCTTCTTCAGGAATCACTCTACTTGTTCATGAAAATTGTGAAAATATTCGTCCAGTACTTTTTAAGTTTATGATGAAGAGACAGACAGACGTGACGGGGGACTTTGTATAATAATATTTACAGATGTGACAATCTTACCTACTAAACTATATATTTTCAGGCCCCGCTACCAGTAGAGCATTGGAACACTGTATTTCGAGCTACATCCAAATCAACATTATGCTATCAGTCTCATTTTACTGATGAAGACGCTGAATTCATTCTATCCGGCGAAGATGACTGCCTCGTCATGAACTTATGGGTTCCCGAAGTGGCTTCAGATGACAATTTAGTACCTGTTATAGTCTATGTACATAGTGGAGCATTCTCGGGAGGAAGCGGAAATATGGCACAGTACCATTATTTAGCCAGACACGACATTCTTGTCATAAGCTTTAATTACAGAGTCGGTGCACTAGGTTTTGCATGTCTAGGTAATAAAGAAATACCTGGAAACGCTGGATTGAAAGACCAAGTGGCAGCTCTAAAGTGGATTAAAAGGAATATTAAAAAGTTCGGCGGTGATCCCAAAAAAGTTACTTTAGCCGGATTTAGTGTTGGTGCGTCGATGGCGGAACTCTTAACGCTATCCAAAACAACAGATGGTTTGATACATCAACTCATACTTGAAAGTGGTTCAGCTCTTGCACCATTCGCTATCAATAGAGATCCCATCAGCACAGCTATGAATTTAGCTTTAGCAATGGGGTATAATGGTACTGAAACTTTAGAGGATTTAACGGAATTCTACTTAAACGTATCTATGGATACTCTCGCTGCGAAAAGCATAAACTTTTTCTTGCCAAATAGTACTTTTGGATACGCACCCTGTATAGAAAACGTTCATGAAGGGATTGAGCCCTTTTTAACAGAATCGCCTCTCGATATCTTAAAAAAAGGAAAAAACGCAAAAATTCCCATATTAACTGGCTTTTCAAACATGGAAGGTATAAGTCGTACTATTAAGTTTGGTAGTTGGAGAGAACAGATGACTGAAGACTTTTCAGACTTCTTACCAGCAGACCTGAAGTTTGATAGTGAACAATCCAAACAAGACTTCATTAAAGACGTGAGAAAGCGTTACTTCGACGGTGAACAAGTGAATCACGAAAAATTACAGGGTTACATTAATTACTTCTCCGATGTAATGTTTAAGTATTCTATAATGAAAGCATTGAGGTTGCAAGCAGCAGTTACGACTAAACCTATATATTTTTATGAATTCAGTTACCTTGGAAAGCTTAACATGCAGCACCACTATATGGATAAGATTAAGGGCGCAAGTCATCGAGACCAAACGGCATATATTCTAGATTTCTTCGGCTGGACAAAAAATCCCAGAGATTTGGATATGAGAGATCGCATGACATTCATGTGGTCTGATTTTGTTAAATATGGGTATGTATTTGTACAACTGTCCATGATTTTTTTTAGAAAAGCTATTTTTAAACAAATTGATATTATAATATCTAATAAACACAGAAGACGAGTAATGATCAAAATAAGTAATGAGAATAGGAAAAATTAAAATGTTGTTACAATCATAATTGTTTTTAATTTATTTTACAGAGATCCAACAGTATTTGAAAGTGCTGTAATTAATTACAAATGGCTCCCATATACTAATGAAAATCAAAATTACTTACAAATAGGCAAACGACAAACTATGAAGAAAAATCTGTTTGCAGAGGAGTTTAATTATTGGGACAAAGTTTATGAGAAATATTACTGGAACCCAGAGGCACCTAAAATGGAAATCATAGCGAAAAAGAGTCCAGAAGTTAAAAAAGAGGATAACAAACAGGAACCTGTTCCAGAGAACAAAGTAGTCAATGAAATCAATAAAAAAGATATTAAGGTTAAAAAAGAAACAAATCAAGAGAAAAACGTTGTCAATGAAGTCAGCAAAGAAGACGTTAAAGTTAAACAGGAGTTAAGTCAACAGAAAAAAGTAGTTAATGAAGATAACAAACTTAAACAGGAGACCATTCAAGATAAAGAAGTAGTTAAAGAAGATAATAAAAAAGATAATAAAGTTAAACAAGAGACTGTTCAAGAGAAAAATATAGTAAATGAAGTCAACAAAGACGAAAAGAAGGTTAAACAGGACACAGGTAAAGAAAAGAAAATAGATAATAAAATTAAGAAAGAAGGTAACAAAAATAATCAAGACACTATTAAAGTTGCAACAACCCTTAATGATAACAAAAAAGATAAAAATGTTAAAAAAGAAAGCGTTACAGATCAGAAAGTAAGTGAAAAAATTAAAAAAGATGTAAAGGACGATGAGCAAGAAACTGCAAAAGGAAAAATACCGGATGTGAAAAAAGAAGAAAAAAGAAAATAAGATAATAAATAGTAATTATTGGTAATAATTAAATTTAGTTGTTTTATTTATCACTGCATATTAGAAAGCAAATTCTGTCGTTGTCTCTACATATCTAAATGTGATAAAGTCGGAAACAACTGAACAGATTTTCATGCGGTTTTCACCAATGGATGGAGAGACTCGTGAAGAAAGTTTAGAAGTATAATTTAATAAAGTTTGTAAATCAGCTGAGGTATAACGATGATGATTGAAGATGTCGGAAAATATCATGCCGACTGATATCAATTCTAATACTAATCAATAAAACGGATTATAATACAAGCCTAACCTAAACAGGCTAAAGTGAGTTTATGCTCATGCGGCATGGTACCTAGAATGCTAGCCGCATTCCCACATTGAATAGTGATCACACGATATATGAACCAGCCCTTTTATTACGTGCTGGGTCAGCGGGTCGATCAAACGTGGGACTGTTTGAAAAACTTTTTGGCACTCGGACCCCACGGACCAAAGGTTTCAAAGCCAAGCGGAACACACACGCAATCATTCTTAAGTGGAACGTATTGACTTGGCTACTTTCATTTTTGATATATTGAAATATGAACACGTACGCGAGCAAAACCACAGGCTAAGCTAGTATAGGCTTATATGTTAAACCACCGTCAAAATAGTCACCCCTTACCTTGCATGAAAGGGGAAAGCAAGAAAATTCCATAACAGGCGTTTTAAAATCTTTCAAAGGACAATGGGGTTGCTTAGATGTCAGTGGCTGTTACTGACAGTGGAAGTCAGTTGCCGTTACTGCCACGCATAGTACATGTTCTTCAGCTGTAATTATAGGTATACAAATAGATTGTTTGTAAAATACTTTATAATTGACTGTGTTCAGGAAACACATTCCTCATTATGCACCTTCCTCAGGAATCATTCTACTTGTTGTTGAGAACTGTGAGAAAATCCGTTCAGTACATTTTGAGTTTATCCTGAGCAGACAGACAGACGCGATGTGGACTTTGTTTTATAATATTTAGAGATTTAGAGGAGATGTATGTTTTAAATATTAATTTCTGAATTTATAATTAACACTAAGCCACACGTGTTGGCGACAATATTTCATACTCCGCATTTTCAAGTACCATCTGTTGTCTACGAAAATGCGTTTCATCTTAAGACCTTAAGAGTCTATTACTTACAACTTTTGGCGTCCCTCACATTAAACACCAAAGTTTACAATAACGCTTCAAAATTTAAGCCATAAATAATCGTGAGCTCCCGAGGGAGAGGTGACAGGAAATCACGAAGTCCCGCTTATGAGGGGCGCGGTATAAACAAGCTGGAGACAGTAAACATCTTTAAATTTTAAATAACCAGCCTTATTTGACACCTGGGTGCTCATTTTTTTCATCCGCGGAAATGTATTTCGTAGATCTATTTATGGAAGTCCTAGAAAAAGTAAGGTGTATTATAGAATGTTGATGTTTTCAAATTTATTTGGTATCCCGGTGATGCATGGGTTGAGGTGTCAATTTATAACTGTCAGGCTTGAAAACTTGGCAAGTGACGTTTCTGCGACGGAAAACCCTCGTATTTTGATTTAACGAATGGAAATAAGTCTTCGGGACTTACACGAGTCCCTGTTTCTTGTATACAGCTGCAAAAAGCTCACCTTGAAAGCTGAATGTTATGAATGTCCATAACCAAAGGTAAGGTTTTTCCATCAGATAGACCCACTGCCCCAACGGTGATATTTATATGTTATTATGTTATAAACTTAAAAAGCACTGGACGGATTTTTTCACAATTTTCAACAACGGGTAGAGTAATATCTGAGAAAGGTTTTGGTGTATAATTACCTTTTTTTATATATTGTACGAGAAATGAATGAATAAAAAAATCAGTTTTTACTACTGTTATATACAGATATTGTGTATAGATTGTGTACAGATGACAGTGAAAAGATTCTGACACAAACGATTAGCTGTCTCGTGTGCTCACCATCTTTCCAAAGTTATACTGTGTAATGTTTATTCATGAAGGACTGATTTAAAAAGAGTGCCGAGAATTTTTCCGCCGGCTTTTTCTCCCGGTCTACCGTAGCCAACAGGCGCTCAAAGCCGATGTACTGATTTTACACTGTACCCTTGACGTTCATTAAGTGTATAAACCTTACAATGAAATAAAATATTTCAATTTGAATTATTATTATTGCTATTATTATTATTACCACGTTTTTAAATATGCAACTTTTTAAATACGGTGCCATATTGAAAATCAACTTTAAGAAGTCATTTTAAATGAATTTTAAAAAAATTTAAAAAATGTATTTTGTTTACAAAAACAATTTTCAAATGACTAGATCTTTATCAATCCTAAAAACCTGTAAGAGCCATTCATTTAAGACAACGTGTTGCTTCAACGGATTATCCAATTTTTTTACCGTCGTCCATATATTAAGGTCCACGTAATTTTAGTAGCTCGTTGATAAGATAACATGCATAACATCTTTATACTGATAACATTATTATTTATAAAATATTGATTATAAATAAAATATGTGATTTAAAACTATTATCGTCGCGGATTTTAATATTTTTATGCGTGAAGCGTAGCAAACGTACATGCAAACCACTTGAAGTTAAGTAGTCGCAGCCCATAGACATCCACGTGCACCACAAATACGACAGAAATCCTATCTGAGCTCGAACGTAGATACGTTGCTGTTCCTGAGGACTAAGATGGTCGCCTCGCTTGTATTGTCAAACGAAATCTTCCCATCAATATTAGGACAGCCTGTATAGTCGTAGGGAATCTTCCCGTCAATATAAGGACCCTCTGTATAGTCGCACGGAATCTTCCCGTCAATATCGTGTGACGTAGCAAACATTCCTCACCACAATTTGCTCTCTTAGCCTCTACCCCTGCATAATTAAGTGACGGATTTGATTAACCGGTGCCTCAGCAATCTGTGTGCACCTTAAATATTTGTCCTGGAATTTTGATCAGAGTTCCCAATTTCGCGTGATTGTGGTTCACTGTAGCGTATTCGGTTATTGTGGTATTATGAAATTTAGTTGTGTAAATAGTTGGAAAGGTGGGAGAACTATAGTTCGATCGTGGAGGGACCACCGCCGCCCTCATAATCCGCCGTAAAGCATTACTTGTGTTTCGGTTAGTGAGGTGCGG